>KQ989772.1:291833-316208 GCA_001598015.1 Dorcoceras hygrometricum | reverse complement strand
TGGTCTGAGACCAGTGAGGAAGGATGCATGCTACGCGATTACAGTACATAACTTGGGAGTGGAGCGCATTCCCGCCAATTTTCTCCGTTTGTTTGCACAAGGTTTGGACTGTAATAATTTTGTTGATTCAGTTGTTCAGAAGGATTTGGGAGATACAGAGGAAGTTGTTTTGACGGGTGTTGAGGAAGAAGACTTGGTTTCTTCCGATGTGTCTACAGTGTATCGTTCCCCTTCTCCACCTTCACCAGGGGTCGATTCTCTTGAGCATGATCTGCGTTTTGCACTTGGCCCTGCTATTTTCTCTCATGTTGAGCAGGAGGAGCGCTTATATTTTGTTCAAAGCCCAGATTCTCAAGTTGTTTTGACGGGTGTTGAGGAAGTAGACTTGGTATCTTCCGATGTGTCTACAGTGTATCGTTCCCCTTCTCCACCTTCACCAGGGGTCGATTCTCTTGCGCATGATCTGCGTTTTGCACTTGGCCCTTCTATTTTCTCTCATGTTGAGCAGGAGGAGCGCTTATATTTTGTTCAAAGCCCAGATTCTCCTCCAGCAGTCTCTCCACATCATGAATCCAGTTCCTCCTCTACCGATGTTTCCTTGCATTTTGACTCTACAGATGTACCTGCGCATGCTCAAGCTGCAACTCATGTCCCTGCTTCAGTTGATGTTACTAAGCTTGCCGAGATCCTTGAAGACCTCCAATCATCTCTTACTCAGCGTATTCATGACTCTAATTGCGAGATGTTATCCAAGCTTAATAGTGTTGAATTGGGCGTTTGAGGGGATCTTCTAAAGATGCAAAGCCTGCTTCGCCAGTCTTTTGAGACTGCTGTCGAGTTCTTGAGAGACAAATCAATACTCACACAGCTCAAATCACTGATCTTAAAAAGGGATTGATGGGGCCCGTTGGCACCATTTTTGGGGACTTATTTGACATCAAGAAGACGCAACGGGAGCAGGATGCCAGGCTAATTGCAATGGATGAACAGATTGCTGCTATCAGGAACGAACATTTAGATTTTCAATCAAAGATAGCAGCAGACATATTGAGCCTTTCCACCCAAGTTGGTGACATCGCCGATTTCCTAAGAAGTGGTGTTTCCAAAAAGGGGGAAATGGCAAGTAGCAGCCGATCAACTACTGTGAGAGCGCAAACCCAAACGCTGCCAGCGCAAACTCAAACGCTGCCACCCACGACGGGAACTTTCGAAGAAAGAGTTGCACAGGCGAGGAGGCACATCATAGAGACTGGACAAGTGATAAGTATTGAAGAGGCTGCTGCAAGAGTTATGGAAGCTGACAGACGGGAATCTGAGAGGATGGATAGAGAGAGGAGAGAACGTAGGCAAAGTAGGAGTGGAACTTACAAAAGAAGAAGATGATTGATTAGAATCTCCTGTACTTTGTTGCGTTAATGATATTTGCTTTCAGCAGGCATTGTGAAATTTATTGAAGCTTATCTTTACTTATCGGCTGCTAAGTTTTGTCATCACCAAAAAGGGGGAAATTGTTAGGATAAAATTTATAGTTTTGGTGATAACAAAGATAAGAAAAGATTTTGAATTAAATGACAATATTTGAATAATCTCTTCACGATGATCAACATTGCTGACAACAGTGATTAGCTCAAGCTACAGTTATAAGTTTCGAGTTGATCAAAATCAGATCTTGGAACAGTGGAGTGATTGATTTGGCTATTCGAGTTTTGATGAAGTATTGAGAGAAGAGATATCTGCCAACAGCTCTTGTCTACTGTATCGTAATGGCATATGCAAACAGCAACGGGAACAGTGACTCGTTCTACCAACAGAAAGGGCAGTATACATTGATAAGTTTTCTCGACAGATCTTGAAACAGTACTATTTATCGACTGGTGATATCAGACCTCGCTACAGTATTGTTCTTGAAAAGAGTACAAGTATCTATCGACAGCTTTTCGTAAACAGTTAGCTCAACACGACATCGTTTGCCTCAACGGATTTGATGACGTCAGCCACAGTAAAATCACCAGACATCATGACGTCACCATCATATTCAACTTCAACGATCTCAACAGACATGATGACGTCAGCAGTGCTAAATCTTGTAAATGGAAAGATATGATGACGTCATCAGTACTGATATTTCGCAAATGGTTGAATCTCGTTTACTGCGACAAATCTCTCGACAGCAAGGAAATGTTCATTCATCTTCTTCAAGGAAAGATCTGTCGATAGAAATAATTTCAGGCGCAAGCATAAAGCTGATTCAAATTCGATCGTATACTCAATTGGAAAAGATCGATGACCAAAACAAGAATCACTCATACTGCCTGAAATTAAGGAAACGAGATTAGTACTATCTTTGGAAAAATAGTACACATTGACGGAGGCGATTTAAACGGGAGTACACACATATGGAAATGATACTCGCATCCCTGACGAAACGCAATTTACCATATAATGGAGCAAGATTGACGGCGTTCTACTGTCAAGAATTCAAAAAGGATTTGTTGCCTTATCTGGAATCATCGACCGTTGAACGAAGACTATAAATAGCAGACAGTTTGCATTGAAGAATATCTCTCGCCACTGCTATTGCTAAAACGCTGTCGAGTGTCACTCTCTGGTTCATATTATTGAATCAAGTTTCTTTGTCTTAGAAACCAGAGATTTTACAGTACTCACAAGTGTATTCATTGTTGTATTTGATTGAGTCTGTAACAAACGGGCTTCTCAAAAAGCCGTTTGAAAACACTAAAGTGTTGTAACCAGCAGTTGCGTCTGCTTGGATTGTCATTGTGAGATACTAGGAGTTCTCGTAGCTGTGGGTTACGGGATTGGGTGTTTGTAGAAAGGCTACTCTCATCAAAGTCTTCTAGTGAAACCTTCCGAGGAGGAAGAAGGGGAGACGTAGGACATTGAAGTCCGAACTTCCAGAAACAAACTCTGATCTCTATCTTTTACATTACGCACGATTATATTACTTGTGTTTATTTACTGTTCACAAATTGATCGGTCGTTTTCCGCACATATATTGTTGACCGAGAAGTTTGAATATAACTGAGATATTCTTAAGTCCGGTAACTCGGACTTAAGTTAAGCAAAAAGCTTGCAAAACATTTTAAAAGAATTTTCGAAAATCGAAGGAGTTCATTCAACCCCCCTTCTGAACTCCTATTTACTTAGTGATCCTATTTCTGGGACCATCATAACTCAATCTGTATCTCGGTGCAATAACATTCAAGAAAACTGAGCTATTGCAGCTCAAGTTAAAGAAACCAGGCTGCTCGTGTTAAACCATCTCTCAAAGGAGCTGGTAATCTGGACCAGTTCGTAGAGCTGTTGGTCCAGATTCACAGCGATCTGGTTTCACAAGTTGCGTGCTGGTTTTCCGAACTCCAAAATTTTTTTTTTGCACGTAACTTACGGGGTTGGTGTCTAGGCGTTGTTAGAGCTTACATGAGCTATGGCAGAACTCACGGACATCTCCCCATGTAACGGGACCAACAATAATAGTATAACAAATCTCTGGCCAGAGTACTAGATGTGTTTGTTGGTAAATAGGTTTACCTAGTAGCACATGCGATGTCACTATTTGATCTCCAAGATGTATGCATGGCTATCAAATCTCTAGAGACTCTCGATTTACCAATGGTCGTTTATTCGATCGAGATATTTGAGCTTAAAGGAACGTACTGTATGCTAACCATGACCAACGGGTTCTTGCAGGCACTATTAGTGATACCTATGGGATCATCGAGCGATGTAGTTAGATGAAAATATCCCAAATATTGTATTGATTGCCATCACGTTGGTCATGATGTATCTGAATGCTATGCCATGGGGAAAAATCCACGGCCTGATAGGAAAAATCCAGTCCAGGGTGATCTCAGGGAGATTCTGGACCAAAAGAGAAGGAATAATAATCATGGTACTCCTGAAAATTATGGTGATGGGATGGAGGGGAACACAAGGAATGAATGGCGTGCTGTTAACAGGAGAGGATCTGGTTTGAATATTAATGTGCAACGAACAACCCCCAAACGCCATAATTATCAGGAAGGGAACAATGCTAACAGATTTGATGCTTTAGTTGAAGAATCTGGAAACGCTCCAAGTGATGAGGAGGAGGTTGCTAATGAGGACACTGCTTCTAATGAACAGGTTCATGAACCTGAGGATGTTGCTGAAGGTGAACTAGGGGAGGTTAATCACGGTTTGGAGGAACCTGTGCTGTTGGAAACTGGTATTGTTGTTCTCGAGCCTCTCCTCAACCAACCTGATGTTCAAAAGGCTGCTGCTTTGGATCCTTCAATGTTACCGGATTGTCAAAAAATAAAATTATCTCTTCCTTGGAATCCTTTCAAGCTAGTGTTGATTCCCTGGACCCGGAGAATGTCCACAGATATCTCAACATGGGGGCTGCTGATGATGCTCTTCGAAACACAAACAAAGTAGGTGGTGGTGATCAAATGCTGGCCGCTGCAGTGGCTAGCAGGGACAGAGCTTTGGTTCAAATGGGGTGCGACATGTCTAGTGGTTATGCTCAAAAAATAATTGAAGAGAACCTTGAGACTGACACGGGGGCAGAAAATTCTTAGGATGATGAACTGCAGGATACTTTTAAAGGACCTTTACAGCGCTCTCTATCGGCAGGAAACTTGAAGCTTAAAGGTCCTGCCCTAACTCACCGTGTGGTCACCAGGAGCCACACTAGAAGCCAAGGTACTTCCTCATCTCAATCTTATCAATGATTGGTATCTTTTGGAATATTAGGGGTATTGGGAATAAGCTGTCTCAAAGAAGAGTTAAATATCTTAGATAATTTCATAAGTTGAAATTCTTGGCTATTATTGAGCCTATGATTCCTTTGAACCATGATTATATGAAACAGATGTTTGGGTTCCAAACTGTGCATGCGAATATATCTAACAAAATCTGGTTATTTGTGGATGCTTCTATCTCCCTTGAGATCATCCATGACAATGAACAATTTCTGCATGTTAAAATGGAGTCTTCTCTTTTTCCTTCGGCTGTTATTTTGACGGTTGTTTATGCCAAGTGCACGAGACTACTGCGGTCTGTGCTTTGGGAGGATCTACTGGATCTTCAAGTTCCTACTGATTTGCCCTGGATTATGGGAGGTGATTTCAATACCATTACAGATCCTCTGGAACACTCTAGGCAAGTGGTTTCTTGGCCAGGTAGCATGTATGACTTCAATGAATTCATAGTCTTGGCAGGCTTATGTGATACAGGATATGTTGGCTCTAAATTCACTTGGACAAATGGTACTGTGTGGCAAAGGCTGGACAGAATTCGTGTCTCTAATAATTGGGAGTCCTTTTTTAACTGTTTGAAAGTGGAACACCTCAACAGATTTGGTTCTGATCATGCTCCCCTTCTCTTCAATGGTTATTTCCTCCCTAAACCCAAGTCCTTTTTTAGATTTCAAAATATGTGGGTTCTTCATAATGAATTCTTGCAGACTGTGCGCCTTAATTGGAACAACCCCTGCCAGGAAACGGGCTTAGCTCTTTTCTCTAGCAAGTTGAAACGACTTAAGGCTCATTTGAAGTGGTGGAATATAGAAGTTTTTGGGAATATATTTGACAACTTGAAAAAGGTGAATGAGCAGGTTACTCAAAAGGAGACTGAGTTCGATCTTGAGGCCATGGTAGAGAGAAGAACAGCATTGTCTAGCTCAGGCCAATTTAGCTATGTATGGAAGAGGCCTTCTGGAAACAGAAAGCTAATATTATATGGACAGTCGAAGGAGAAAGGAACACTAAGTTCTTCCACAATGTGGTTAACAAAAGAAGGAATACTAATAGAATCCACCGCATATGGGATCAAGGGATGTGCTTGGATCGTCCTTTAGATATTCAGGATTCTGGAGTTGGGTTCTTTGAAAAACTCCTCACTGGTTAGGACACTGCCTTGTCTCAATTTAATCCAGAAATCATCCCCAGTCTCCTTCATGAAGGGGAAAATTTTATTCTTGAAGCTCTCCCTTCCATTGATGAGATTAAAGAGGTGGTTTTCTCCATGCACGCGGATAGTGCTGCTGGGCCTGATGGGTTTTCTTCCTTGTTCTATACTACTTGCTGGGATATCATTAAAAACGACTTGGTTAAGGCAGTACATGAATTTTTCGAAGGGGGTGTTCTTCCCAGGAGCTTTACTGCTACAACTATTGTGCTCATCCCTAAGGGTGATAATGCCCAGAAATGGTCTGATTTTTGACCCATCGGCCTTTGCAATGTTAGCAACAAAATTATTTCCAAGATTCTTGCTCTAAGGCTCCGGCCTCTTCTGGACAAAATCATATCTCCTCAACAAAGTGGCTTTGTTAAAGAAAGACAAATCTCTGATAACATCCTGCTTGCTCAAGAGATGGTTCATCACTTGAACTACCACACTAGGGGGGGTAACTTGCTGCTTAAATTGGATATGGCTAAGGCTTATGACAGAGTTAAATGGGACTTCTTGTCTGAGGTTCTATATGCGTTTGGATTTTCTAATAAAGTGCAACAACTCTTCTTGGCTTGCATCAATAACTGCTGGTTTTATGTCAACATTAATGGCTCTTTATCTGGCTTCTTTTGCTCCAAGAGAGGCCTGCGTCAAGGTGATGCCATATCTCCTCTTCTCTTTATTATTGGAGCTGAATATCTTTCTAGGAGCCTGGAACATTTATTCCTTCAAAGGCCACAGATGTTCTTTCATACTGGACGCAGTGTCATGATTTCTCACCTGGCCTAAGCTGATGACATACTTATCTTTTCTATGGTTCTGTGGATTGTATCAGAAGGATCAGAGATGTCTTGCATCAATATGAGACTGCTTCTGGTCAGATGATAAATGGTGATAAAAGTGTTTTCATTACAGCTTTAAAAACTAATCCAAGGAGAAGGGCTGTCATCAATCAAATCACAGGGTTCCAAGAAGGGTTCCTCCCTCTCAACTACCTTGGGGCCCCTATTTTTACACTGGTCATCGCAAAAGTAGTCTCTTTCAATCTCTTGTCACCAAGGCCCTCAATAAATTGAAGGGCTGGGAGCTCAAGAACTTATCTCCTGGGAGCAGGCTAATGCTTATCAAAAGTGTTCTTTGTTCTCTCCCCATCTATCTGTTTCATGTGCTTGAACCCCCTGGTACTATTCTGCACAGGATGGAAATGATCTGCGCTAAATTCTTGTGGGGAACAAAAGGGACACAAAAAAAGATACACTGGATTGCGTGGCAGCAGGTTTGTCACCCAAAATTGGAGGGGGGCCTTGATATCAAACATCTTAAAGATGCTATCCGTGGCTTCTCTATAAAAATGTGGGTGAGATTTCGAACTACAGATTCTCTTTGGACCAGATTCATGTACCACAAGTACTGCCATCCTCTTCCTCCTACTGCTATTGAGCCTAAGGTTCACATCTCACCTATTTGGAGGAGAATGATCAAAATCAGGCACCTTGCAGAGTCTCATATCCGCTGGAGTATTGGTGAGGGGGATATTAGTTTTTGGTTTGATGCGTGGCTTCCCACTGGCCCTTTAGCCTCCATATGTGAGATTGTTGGCCCCAAAGATAGGACTGTCTCGTGGTTTTTGGAGCAGGGCAGTTGGCCAAAAGAACGCCTCCTTCTTCATCTGGACAGTAATATAGTTGATCAGGTTCTTCAAATTCCAATTAGTCCCTACGCTAATGACAGGCTCATATGGACTCTTACATCAAATGGGAGGTTCAATAGCAGATCTGCGTGGGAATCTCTGAGGCAAAGGAGGCCATTAAACGATATATACACTTCCTGTTGGTCTAAAATTTTATCTCCCACCATATCTTTATTTGCTTGGCGCTGGGTACAATGCAAACTCCCCACGGATGATATTACCAAAAGCAGGGGGATTTCTTTGGCTTCGAAGTGCCAATGTTGTGATCAAGAGGAATCATTTGAGAATTTATTCTTCTCTAGCTCCATAGCAGATCAGGTCTGGACGTATTTTGGGCAGCTGTTTGGAATCTCCCAACCACACCAGATCAGAAACTGGAAAATTTCCACTACATGGCGTCCTCGGGGTCATCTACGTGAATGCGTCCCTTTCTTAATTCTATGGTTTATTTGGACTGCCCGTAACGACTCTAAGCACAGGGACATTAAGCTCAGGCCTGCTGTCATTATCAGAAACATCAGGTACTACATATCTACAGCCTGCACCGCTGGATTGATTCAAGCAGAACACTGGAAGGGCTGGACTCCTTTGGCTCAGCTTTTTCACGTGAGGGTTGGGGGTTTCATGCGCACGGTGATCTCTATTATTACTTGGAGAAAACCTCCTGCTCCCTGGTTCAAGCTTAACACAGATGGGTGTCGGTCTAATCAGGGACTTACTTCTACTGGAGGCCTTATTCGAGATTCAGGCGGGCATGTACAATTTGCATTTCATGGTTTCCTGGGTGAAGGCAGTATTATCAAAGCAGAATTAACAGCAATTCTTCAGGGGCTGCTTATTTGCAAACAACACCAGCTTTTTCCTATTTGGATTGAAACAGACTCGGCCGTGGCTCTCCTCAGCATTACATCAGATCACTCCAGCTGGGAACTCAGACACATCCTCACACGCATTCAAGATATTCGGGCTAACCATCATACCTGCATCTCCCGCATACACCGAGAAGGCAATGCCCCTGCCGATGCTCTGGCCTCTCTGGGGATGCAAGAAAGAACATATGTTGTAGTTTCTAGTTTGGGCCTTCATAACAAAGTTGCTGGACTTTGCAAATTGGATAAAATCGGATGTCCATACATGCGCATAGGTAGAAAAATCATCAATAGATAGGGCATTTGTTGCGAGTTTCTGGGAGGTTTTGGCCTAGTCCCCCTCCCTGTATTCTTGTTTGATTTATGGCATTTCGTTTCTTTTTTTTTTTAAAAAAAACTCATGGAAACAGATCTTAATAAAGTAAAAACACAAGAAATCACCAAAACTAACACCAACAATCTGCCCAGCGTAACTCAATGCTAAACTAAACCACAAATCAACACACCAAAAGCAACTCAAAACACGAAATCAACAAGTCAGAAGTTACCTGGAAATCTACTGTCAACACTCAAACAGATGAGGCCACTCATGTCTCATCTTTTCTTCAACTTCCGAGGTAGCTTCCTCTCTACCAGTCTTATTCCTCAGCAGCTTCTCCTTCCTATCCAGAATCTGCACTGGGTATTCGACATAGATCAGGGTAGAATCCAGCTCCACTTCATCAGTTCTCAACACATGGTACGTATCTGGCTCATATTTCCTCAACATAGATACATGAAACACGTCATGTATTGCTGCTAACTCCTCAGGCAATCGCAGTCTGTAAGCCAAAGACCCAATCCTCTCTACAATCTCAAAGGGACCAACGAATTTAGGAGCCAATTTACCCTTAATTCTGAATCTCATCATGCTCTTGAAAGGAGAAAATTTGAGAAATACTCGATCGCCAACCTAAAATTCCAATGGTCTGCGTCTATAGTTAGCATAACTAGCATGTCGATCTTGAGCAGCTTTCATTCTACTCCGAATCAATTCAATCTGGTCTTTCATATGCTGCAAAAACTCGGGAGTAGATAGCTGTTTCTCACCAATATCTTTCCTACAGATAGGTGATCTACCCTTGCGACCGTACAAAGCTTCGAATGGGGCCATCCCGATAGTCACTTGGTAGCTGTTGTTATACGAAAATTCAACTAAGGATAATGAATCCTGCCAGCCACCACTGAAATCCAACACAACAGCTCGCAGCATGTCTTCTAAAATATGAATGGTCATCTCGAATTGGCCATCTGTCTGAGGGTGATAAGCGGTACTCATAGCCAATCTTTATCCCATCGCTGCTTGCAAGCTTTTCCAGAATCGGGAAGTAAATCTTGGATCTCTATCAGACACTATCGAAACCGGCACTCCATGCAATCTAACCACATGGTCGATATACAACTTCGCCATCTTCTTCATCGAACACCTCACATCATAGGGATGAAATGGGCTGACTACGAAATCCTGTCAACAACAACCCAAATCGCATCACATCCCCTATTCGATCGAGGTAAATGAGTCACAAAATCCATGGAGATGTGCTCCCAATTCCATTGAGGCACTTCTAAACTCTGTAGCAATCCACCAGGCCGCATTCTCTCAGCCTTGACTTGCTGACAGTTCAAAAATCGTGCTACAAATCCAGAGATGTCATTCCTCATGCCTTTCCACCAAAAATGCGATTTCAAGGCATGGCACATCTTCTTCTCGCCCGGCTGCACATTGTAACGACTACAGTGGGCCTCATTCAAGATGGTCTCTTTCAGATAAATTATGTTCGGAACCACCAATCTACCACGAAACCTCAAGCATCCATCAGAAGCAACAGAAAAATCATCCGGCTAACCATTCTGGGTCTTAATCTTCAACTCATGAATATACGGGTCAGTACTTTGCGCTGCTCTAATGTCTGCAACAATATGTGGTTCAACCTGAAGAGAGGAAATCACAAAACACTGATCCTCTGGCTGAAAATGCCATCCTGATGTCCCCAAATCCTCATGGACTTTGGATATACTCAACGACGTCAACATCGCAGGTTGAGATTTCCGACTCAAATCATCGGCCACTAAGTTCATCCGTCTAGGCTGATACTGAATCTCACAGTCGAAATCCTTGAGAAACTCCATCCAACGACGTTTTCTCATATTCAGATCAGACTGAGTGAAGATATACTTCAAACTCTTGTGGTCCATGTACACCACGAATTGCTCACCATACAAATAGTGATGCCAAATCTTCAAGGCAAAAACAATCACAGCCAACTCTAGATCATGAATGGGGTATCTCGTCTCATGGGGTTTCAACTGTCGAGACGCGTAGGCTATCACTCTCCCGTTCTGCATCAGTACGCAACACAAACCATTCAGAGAAGTATCACAAAACCTCCCGAACCCGAAGGCAGAGCCAACACAGGTGCAGTAGTCAACTTCTCTTGAGCAACTGGAAACTCGACTCACATTCATCAGTCCAAAAAAACTTCCTATCTTTCTGGGTCAACTGAGTCATCGGCCTGGCTATCGACGAGAACTTCTCGATGAAACGTCTATAGTAGCCAGCCAAACCCAAGAAACTACGGGTCTCAAAACATTCCTAGGTCGTTCCCAGTTAAGAACTGCTTCGACCTTACTAGGATCCACCGATATACCTTCTGCAGATATTACATGACCCAAAAAAATTACTCTATCCAGCCAAAATTCGCACTTGCTCAACTTAGCGTACAACTGCGAGTATCTCAGTTTCTGCAACACCAATCTCAAGTGCTCTTCATGCTCTCTATAGCTCCTCGAGTACACTAGGATGTCATCTATGAAGACAATCACAAAATGATCGATGTACTCGTAAAGACGCGATTCATCAAATCCATGAAGGCAGCAGGAGCATTCGTCAATCCAAAAGGCATCACCAGAAACTCATAGTGCCCATATCTCGTCTTGAAAGCCGTATTCGCCACATCCACGTCTCTATTCCGCAACTGATGATAACCAGATCGCAGATCAATCTTAGAGTACACTTCCGATCCCTGCAGCTGATCGAACAAGTCATCAATCCTCGGCAAAGTATACTTGTTCTTGATCGTTGCTTTATTCAACTGCCGAAAACGCACATCCTCATAGATCCATCCTTCTTCTTCACAAAAAGAATCAGAGATCCCCAAGGCGACATACTCGGTCTGATGAAGTCTTTCTCCAAAACATCACGCAATTGGTACTTAAGTTCCTTCAACTCAGCTGGCACCAATCGATACGGAGCTCTAGAAATCGAGGTTGTCCCTGGCACCAACTCTATGCTGAAGTCAATCTCTCGTCTCAAGGGAAATCCAGGAATCTCATCCGGAAACACATCAGAGAATTCTCGAGTAATCGGGACACTCAACTCTATCCGCGATTTTCAGGAAACATCAAGGGCATAGATCATAAACCCAGAATTCTCCAAAGACAACAGGCTGAACATCTCCATGGCTGACAGCAGTGGAATCTTCGATCGCGAATCAGCACCATAGAAATCCCACTTTTCTCCAAAGGGAGGTCTAAACCTCACTATACCATGGAAAAAATCTACAGTCGCCCTATACGCAGACAGCACATCCATACCCAAGATGCAGTCAAAATCTCGAATCTCCAAGATAATCATATTAGTCACCAACACGTTCTCATCAAATCTAATCACACAATCCACAACCACTCCATGGTACATCAACCACACACCAACAGGAGTAGATACAGACACAACATCACACAGTGGGGTAACACTCAACCAACACTCATGCACAAAAAAATCAAATATGAAGGAGTGTGATGCTCCTGTATCAAACAAAACTCGTGCAAGAAAGTCAAAGATAACACAAGTACTTGCAATAACTCCTTCAGGCGTATCAGCAGCTTTCTCCCTCGTCAAGGCATACACCTACGCTTGCTGCGGTCCCGGAAGTTGAGGTCTAGAAGGTCTTCCGAACCTAGACGGTTCACGTGGTTGGAATCTAGATCGTTTAGATTGAGCAAAAGGTTGCGGTCTCTGTGAGGAGCCACTAGCAGAACCTTGTTGCGACTGACTCATGGATTGTCCACCCATCAACGGACACACTCTAGCAAAATGTCCCGGTTGGCCACATTGATGGAAAAGACCCCGAACTCCACGACACTGCGAAGTCATATGGAGACCTCTGCACTGACCGCACGACACACTACCTGATCCACTGCCACTAGAGCTAATAGAACCAGAGGAACTCGAATTTGATCGTTTCTTGACCTGCTTTCCTTGAGGCTTGAACCTCTGGCGATTAGACTGCTACGAAGTCTGAGGAGGCTGAAACGACGGCATCGCTTCAAGCACAGGCTGAACGGTGCATCCAGCTGTCGGCTGAACCTGATTCTGTGCTTCCAACAAACTCTCCTCAATGTCCACCGCCTATCCATGGCCTCAGCATACGTCGCAGGAGAACCAGCCAACACCATACGGAACAACTCAGGCCTCAAACCTCTCATAAACTTGTTCCTCTTCGTCCTCTCCTGGTTAGCAACATGGGGAACATACGACAGAAGCGACGAAAACTGCCTGGCATACTCGGCCACCTTCAAGTTCCCTTACTTCAGATTGTCAAAATCTCGCTCGCGATTATTGTAGTAGGACTCAGGGGTATACTCCTGTCGGAACGCTGCACAGAATCTCTCCCAAGTAAACAATGTCACACTCTCTCTCATCACTCGGGAAGTACCCTTCCACCAGCGTTGAGAATTCTCCCTCAACTGCAAAACCGCTTGCTTCAATCTTCTCTCCTGAGAGTACTCCACCGCATCAAACAATTCTTCCATATGCTCCAACCAACCCTCAGCCATCAAATCACCCTCGACGTCGGTGAACGTTGGGGGATTCATTCTCTGAAACCTAGCCAAGACTAGCTCCATCTCGCCAATCTGTCTAGTCACGTCATCTACCTCCGTCTGTCTATTACGACGACCCAAGGGTATACTCTGCTGCTCAACATACTCATAACTTCCTGGGGATCCACTCTTCACCAGTCTGTATAGCTATCCTACTCCTACCTCTTCTCAGCGGAATCTTACAAAACTCAGAGGTAAGTCAAGAAGCAAATAATCTCAAAGGCAGATAAGAATCGCAGAGTCAATCAAAATAAAAAAGCTCAAACTCTGTGCCTAGACTCGAGTGTACTACAAAGGAAATCGAGCTTATCCCAGTTTTAGCTCTGATACCAAAATGTCAGGCCAGTGCGCTAATCACATATTGATTACTCAATTAATCACATTTATGCGTGTCAGGCCTCGTGCTCTCATCAGAGACAAAACACGCAAAAACAAGCGGAAGCAACTAAAAAGTGGTTAAAAATTTTTTCTTTTGGCCTGACTGAAAGAAAACATAATTTAAAATAGTGCAATACTCAAAATAATCCCAGTTTAATAAATCTACAACAGCACAAACATCCAAGTACAAAAAATTTCCCCACGGCCGAATACAACACAAGTACTAAAAGACTGCCAGCTATATTGATCTAAGCATCACCCGGAACATCCCACCCGAAGTGATACCAGTGCATATAAATACTATACATAACTGGGACACTCTAACTACCTCCTGGGGCACCTCCAGTTGGGTTAAAACCACGACCAGCTGTGAAACCTGGGATACCTGAAATCAAACACAGGCAAACAAAACAAAACAAGCCCCAGAGGGACATGGGGTCAAACCCCAGTACGGAGAGAAACTATAAATCAGCAATGAACAGCAAAGATAAAATGCAGATGTTATGCATGAAGAACGGGACAACAGCCGAAGGCTACAACTGAAGAAGGGAGCAAGGAACTCAAGCACAGCTCAACTGAATCTGCAACGAATAGTGGACACTGTTGTGTGTACAAGCATACGGGAATTACCCGCTCATCTTTACACCACACCCGAATACCAGATGCATCAAACAGCTCAACCTGCCGTTGCCCAACTCATGAACAGTGGTAGTTAACCACTCGGCGAATGAGGGCTAACAGATCCCAGCAGGGAGATGAGAGTGCGGTATTGCTGCTCGCCCTCGCATCCTGGTAAGAAAACAGAGCAACAACAACAAGGCATGGCTGCAACAACTGAATGGAATATGCGTGTATGCAACAGCTAATAAAACAGATAGCATAAAACATATGCAACATCAATCATACACGGAAATTCACACAACAGCAACCTCACAATTTATCCAAGCCATAACCACGCTGAATTACAAGCTCCAAATCCGTACCTCGATATTCTGTGCAACAATGACCACAAACTGGGTCTCGAGAAATCTGATACACAACCTGAACGAAGCAACAAGCATAATTCTCAGGGACGTTAAACACAGAATCACACGGCTGGGAGCTACAACTCAAACCAGCAATTATCCTACATATCTAACTCAACAGGAAGCTTAAACAAACGCTCGAGGTAAGATCTTAACAACAAGTTGAAGTTCTACATGCACACACGAACACACTGCCGAAGATAGCAACTTCGAAATCCTACTTCCAGCCTATCACAGCTTCCAAAAGTGGTATCAATAGAAAGAGCAACTCTCAAGGAGTGCAGCGCCACCGGTCTTGCTCAAAACATAGACGGGAATCGACGGAGGAAAGCTACGGTGAACAGTGCTTAGGGTTCGCGACAGAGATTGGGAAATCGGGGAAAATATATTCTAAATATGGGATCTATTAAACAATCAAAGACCAAGTCTTCCAATAAATACACTACTCAACAACTGGCAGCAGTAGGAACAGGTTCCATCAACAAAACAGTCGTCATCGCTGTTATATCAACCAGCAGTTGGATCTCTCAACAACGCTAAGGCTAAACGGCATCGAACAAACTTAACCAAACGACGTCGTAGAGGGACACGTCACCTTGCTACCAACAGCTGATCAACAAACCAGCAGCTGCAACGCATCAGATCTCTCAACAGTGGATGCCTAATATAACCAGCAGCTGATACAAAGCACTCCACTCACAACGCTGTCGTTACAACTTAACTAAACGACGTAATTTCGCTACCCGCTACAAAACATGCTAACGAAACCAACAGATGGTTCCTGTTCACAAAACATAGTCGCTTCAGAGTCCCTTAGCGGTCTCTGCTGATCATCGCAACTAAAATACCAACAGCTGATCACTCGCAACAGCTGGTCTCTCGCAACAGCTGGATGCGCGCTAATACACCAATGACTGAAATTCATGTCAGCATTGCTGCTGCTTCCTACCAAAACGCAACGACTGAAATCTAACGAAGCACTGCTCCTCCAACTGATTCCTACTACTACAGCTGATATCTTTCCAACTGCTTATTCCAACACTTAGGCAAATTCGATGGCTACACCAAGCACATCGACCAACAGCTGGTCCAAACCCGACCAACACCTGATTGTGAAAACACAGGTCTCACATCTCTCCCACACTAAAACACGATTTCGTCCTCGAAATCAACAAGTCCAGGAACAACTCAACTGAACCAAAGAGTTCAAGATAACTGAGCAAACAACTACTGAAATCTGATGCAACACTCACGCAAACAGATGCTACCATTCACGTTGCATCTTCTATTCCAGTTCCCAAGTATCTTCTTCCCTACCATGTTTGCTCCATTGCACCATTACTAAAGGAATGGTTTTATTCCTCAACTGTTTCTCTTTTCTGTCAAGATCTGCAAGGGATATTCTACATAGCTCAACGTCTGATCTAGCTCAACCTCGTCAGTTCTCAGCACATGAGACGGATCTGGCTCATACTTCCTCAACATGGAAACATGAAAGACATCATGTAGAGAAGATAATTCTGGTGGAAACAACAGCCGATACGCCAAAGGGCCAATCCTCTCAACAATTTCATACGGTCCAACATAACGAGGGGCTAACTGTCCCTTGTGTCCAAAGCGCATAACACTTCTGAAAGGAGAAACTTTAAGGAAAACGAGATCACCAACCTGAAACTCTAGAGGTCGACGCATCTTATTCGCATAACTGGCTTGGAGATCCTGGGCAGCTTTCATCCACTGTCGAATAAGATCCACATGATCCTTCATCTGCTGAACAACAACTGGGGCAGACAGCTGCTTCTCCCCCACTTCTTCCCAACATACAGGCTATCTGCACTTTCTACCATACAAAGCCTCGAACGGCGCCATAACAATCGTCACTTGGTAGATGTTATTGTAAGAAAACTCAACTAAAGACAACGCGTCTTGCCAGCTACCACCAAAATCCATCACAACAGCTCTTAACATATCCTCCAACGTCTGGATAGTTCTCTCAGATTGACCATCTGTTTGAGGATGATACGCTGTACTCATAGCCAATCTGGTACCCAAAGCTGCTTGCAAACTCTTCCAAAACCTGGAAGTAAACATTGGATCTCGGTCCGAAACAATCGAAACAGGCACACCATGCAATCTAACCACAAAATCTACGTACAGTTTCGCCATTTTCTTCAAAGAAAACGTCATACCATAGGGAATAAAATGTGCAGACTTCGACAATCTGTCGATAACAACCCAAATCGCATCATAACCTCTGCTGGAACGAGGCAAATGCATCACAAAATCCATTGCTATGTGCTCCCAATTCCATTGGGGCACTTCCAAACTCTGCAACAGACCACCAGGTCTCATCCTTTCAGCCCTAACCTGCTGACAATTCAAGCAACGAGCAACAAAACCAGCAACGTCACTCTTCAAACCAGCCCACCAGAAGTGCGGCTTCAACGCATGGTACATCTTCCGTGCACCAGGATGAACACTGTGTCTACTGCAATGCGCTTCTCTAAGGATCTCCTCCCGAAGATCTATCAGATTGGGCACAACCAACCGACCACGGATACGCAAACAACCCTCGAATGAAACAGAATAGTCCTCAAGTTGACCAGCCCTGACCTTCAATTTCAACTTGTGGATGGAAGGATCTGTCCTTTGAGCCGCTCGAATGCTCGAAATGATCTGTGGCTCAACTTGGAAAGAAGAAACCACAACATAATCCTCAGCCGGGTAAAACCTCCAACCAGTAGTGCTGAGATTCTCACAGTCCTTAGAAATATACAGCGACGCAAGCATCTTTTCCGGAGCCTTCCTGCTCAATGCATCAGCCACTACGTTAACTTTCCCATGCTGGTACTTGATCTCACAATCAAAATCCTTCAGCAGCTCCATCCATCTGCGCTGTCTCATATTCAAGTCAGGCTGCGAAAACAAATACTGCAAACTCTTGTGGTCCGAGTACACCACGAACTCGCCATACAGATAGTGGCACCAAATCTTCAACGCAAAGACCACAGCTGCTAGCTCCAGATCATGAACTGGGTATCGAGTCTCATGCGGTTTCAACTGCCGCGAGGCATACGCAATGACTCGACCATGCTGCATCAACACACAGACCAATCCATTGAGCGAAGCATCGGAACACACGACGTAGCCACCTGAAGCAGACGGCAAAGCCAACACAGGCGCAGTAGTCAACTTCTCCTTGAGCAATTGAAAATCATTCTCGCATTGCTCAGTCCAAACAAACCGCTTGTCTTTCTGAGTCAACTGAGTCATCAGCCTAGCTATACTAGAGAAACGCTCTATAAAACAACGGTAATAGCCAGCCAGACCCAAGAAACTACGAACCTCAGACACATTCCTAGGTCGCTCCCAGTTCAAAACAGCATCAACCTTACTGGGATCCACAGAAATGCCATCCGCTGAAATCACATGACCCAGAAACACGACGCGATCCAGCCAGAACTCGCACTTAGAAAACTTGGCATACAGCTGCGAGTCTCTCAACGTCTGAAGGACAACTCTCAAATGTTCCTTGTGCTCCAAAGGAGTCTTTGAATACACCAAGATGTCGTCGATGAACACGATCACAAACTGATCTATAAGCTCTCGGAAGACTCGGTTCATCAAATCCATGAAGACTGCAGGAGCATTGGTCAACCCGAAAGGCATTACCAGAAACTCAAAATGCCCGTACCTAGTACGAAAAGCAGTCTTCGCAACATCATGATCTCTAACTCTCAACTGATGGTACCCTGAACGTAGATCGATCTTCGAATATACAGCAGACCCTTGCAATTGGTCAAACAAATCGTCGATCCTCGGCAACGGGTACTTATTCTTAACAGTAACTTTGTTTAGCTGACGGAAGTCAATGCACATTCTCATTGTGCCATCCTTCTTATTGACAAACAAGATAGGCGCTCCCCACGACGACATGCTAGGTCTGATAAAACCTTTCTCCAGCAAGTCATCCAGTTGCACCTTGAGCTCTCTCAACTCAGCAGGAGCTAAACGATATGGTGCACGCGAAATTGGAGCTGTGCCAGGCACCAACTCAATGCTAAAGTCAATCTCCCTCTTTGGAGGAAAACCAGGAATCTCCTCCGGAAACACATCAGGAAAATGACGCACCACTGAACGTCGCTGAGCTGCACATGCGAAGAAGAAGATGCATCCAACGCGTAAATCATAAAACCAGCGTTCTCTGCAGACAACAAGCTGAACATCTCCATCGCTATACTAGCGGAATCTTCGACTGGGAGTCAACACCGTAGAAATTCCATTTCTCACCGGACTGAGGCCTAAAACGCATGATCCCATGGAAACAATCCACGGAGGCCCTATAGCTGGACAACACGTCCATTCCCACTATGCAGTAGAAATCCCACAACAACAAGCGAATCAAATTCGCTATCAACACATGCTCGCCAAACCTCAGAACGCCATCTAACAAAACCTCTTGGGAGAATAAGCTCGCACCACCAGAAGTAGAAACAGACACAACATCACGCAAAGAAGTGGTATGCAGACCATGCTCGACCACAAATGCATCAGAAATAAACGAATGCGATGCGCCAGTGTCAAACAACACTCGTGCAGGAAAATCAAAGACAAGGCATGTACCTGAAATCACCCTGCTCGGCGTCTCCTTCGCTTGCTCCCTAGTCATAGCGTTGGCTTGAGCATGTTGGGGTCCAGAGAAATGCTGATGAGACGACTGTCCGAAACGCAACGGACCAGGCAACTGGAACGACCTAAACTGCGTCTCTCCAACCCTAGGTTGCGGAAACTGAGGGGAACGACCCCTAGACGATCCTCCTCGACCCTGAGGTGGGGCTGCGGCTTGCTGCGATCCAGCTGACGGACACACTCTTGCAAAATGCCCATATTGACCACAGATATTACAAGAGCCCTGCACACCAACGCACTGAGTCGACGGATGCTTTCCTCCACAGAAGCCACAAAACTCTACCCTAGAACCACTGCTAATAGAGCTACCAGAACCAGAAGAACCAGAACCAGACTTCTTCATAAACTGATGGCCACGAGGTCGGAACTTCTACGGCCAGACTGCTGAGCCAACTGCTGCTGCTGTTGCTGGGGTTGATGAGCTGACTGTGAAGACTGAGAAGACTGTGCTCCCTGAATAGTGGGACGACCACCCTGAGCACCCTGAGGTGTAGCACGTGACCTCCGGCTCCGCAGACCTTCCTCGATATCGATAGCGCTATCCACAGCCTCTGCATAGCTCTTTGGTTAGCTTGACAAAACCAAAGTATACAGCTCTTCGTTTAAACCCTCAAGAAACTTGGTCCTCTTGGCCCTCTCCCAGCTAGCAACATGCGGGACATACACCAAAAGAGAAGAAAACAACCAAGCATACTCTCGCACAGACATCGTACCTTGCTCCAAATGATCGAACTCTCGCTCACGAGCGTTCACGTACGACTCCGGGATGTACTCCTGCCGAAAGGCAACACAGAAACTATCCCAAGTAATTTCTACACCGGTCTCCTCTAGCGTCCTTGAAGCGCCACGCCACCAACGCTCCGCACTCTTCCTCAGCTGGAAGGTTTCCAAACTCAACCGAAGCACATCATCGTACTGAACACGATCGAACAACCCAGTGATGTGTTGTAGCCATGAATCTGCATCCTCGCTAGACTCGTCACCGTTAAATATCTGGGGACTCATCCGTTGGAACCTAGACATCACAATCTCCATGCTCTCCACACAGGTTGTCAAGTCATCGACGTCATCGTCCACTCGCCTACCGCGGCCTCGGTAAGGGAAACTACGCTGATCCTCGTTCTGACCTCCAGACTTGTCCTGAAACTTCCCTCTACCTCTACCCCTACGTCTAGGCGGCATCTCTCTACGAAGGCACTAAACAGGATAAGATAACACAAAACAAGTACAGCATAGATAGCACATATCACAATAATATGCAACACATAAATCACATAGTCAAGCACAAACAACACACAACACTATGCCTAGACTCAAGTGTGATCAAAGAAATCGAGCTTATCCCAACTTAAGCTCTGATACCAAAAAATGTCAGGCCTCGTGCTCTCATCAGAGATAAAACACGCAAAAACAAGCGGAAGCAACTAAAAAGTGGTTAAAATTTTTGCTTTTGGCCTGACTGAAAGATAACATAATTTGAAATAGTGCAATACTCAAAATAATCCCAGTTTAATAAATCTACAATAGCACAAACAGTCAAGTACAAAAAATTGCCCCACGGCCGAATACAACACAAGTACTAAAAGACTGCCAGCTATATAGACTAAGCATCACCCGGTAACATCCCACCCAAAGTGATACCCAGTGCATATAAATACTATACATAACTGGGACACTCTAACTACCTCCTGGGGCACCTCCAGTTGGGTTAAAACTAGCTGTGAAACCTGGGATAAACATAATTTGAAATAGTGCAATACTCAAAATAATCCCAGTTTAATAAATCTACAATAGCACAAACAGTCAAGTACAAAAAATTGCCCCACGGCCGAATACAACACAAGTACTAAAAGACTGCCAGCTATATAGACTAAGCATCACCCGGAACATCCCACCCAAAGTGATACCAGTGCATATAAATACTATACATAACTGGGACACTCTAACTACCTCCTGGGGCACCTCCAGTTGGGTTAAAACAGCTGTGAAACCTGGGATATCTAAAATCAAACACAGGCAAACAAAACAAACCAAGCCCCAGAGGGACATGGGGTCAAACCCCAGTACGGAGAGAAACTATAAAGCATCAATGAACAGAAAAGATAAAATGCAGATGCTATGCATGAAGAACGGGACAACAGCCGAAGGCTACAACCGAAGAAGGGAGCCAAGGAACTCAAGCACAGCTCAACTGAATCTGCAACGAATAGTGTCCACTAGTGTGTGTACAAGCATACGGGAATTACCCGCTCATCTTTACACCACACTCGAATACCAGATGCATCAAACAGCTCAACCTGTTGTTGCCCAACTCATGAACTATGGTAATTAACCACTCGGCGCATGAGGGCTAATAGATCCCAGCAGGGAGATGAGAGTGCGGTATTGCCGCTCGCCCTCGCATCCTGGTAAGAAAACAGAGCAACAACGACAAGGCATGGCTGCAACAACTGAATGGAATATGCGTGTATGCAACAACTAATAAAACTGATAGCATAAAACATATGAAACATCAATCATACACGACAATTCACACAACAGCAACATCACAATTTATCCAAGCCATAACCACGCTGAATTACAAGCTCCAAATCCGTACCTCGATATTCTGTGCAACAATTACCACAAACGGGGTCTCGAGAAATCTGATACACAACCTGAACTAAGCAACAAGCATAATTCTCAAGGGACGCTAAACACAGAATCACACGGCTGGGAGCTACAACTCAAACCAGCAATTTTTACAGCTCCAAATCCGTACCTCGATATTCTGTGCAACAATTACCACAAACGGGGTCTCGAGAAATCTGATACACAACCTGAACTAAGCAACAAGCATAATTCTCAAGGGACGCTAAACACAGAATCACACGGCTGGGAGCTACAACTCAAACCAGCAATTATCCTACATATCTAACTCAACAGGAAGCTTAAACAAACGCTCAAGGTAAGATCTTAACAACAATTTGAAGTTCTACCTGCACACACGAACACACTACGGAAGATATAAACTTCGCGATCCTACTTCCAGCCTATCACAGCTTCCAAAAGTGGTATCAATCGAAAGAGCAACTATCAAGGAGTGCAGCACCACCGGTCTTGCTCAAAACAGAGACGGGAAACGATGGGAATCGACGGAGGAAAGCTACGGTGAACAGTGCTTAGAGTTCGCGACAGATATTGGGAAATCGGGGAAAATATATTCTAAGTATGGGATCTATTAAACAATCGAAGACCAAGTCTTCCAATAAATACACTACTCAACAGCTGGCAGCAGCAGGAACAGATTTCATCAACAAAACAATCGTCATCACTGTTATATCAACCAGCAGTTGGATCTCTCAACAATGCTAAGGCTAAACGGCGTCGTACCAACTTAACCAAACGACGTCGCAGAGGGACACGTCACCTTGCTACCAACAGCTGATCAACAAACAAGCAGCTGCAATGCATCAGATCTGATAGGATCAACATGGTTCGAAAAACATCTGTAGGAGTTCAGAAGGGGGGGTTGAATGAACTCCTTGGTATTTTAAATTTTCGAAACCCTTAAAACAGTTTTACAAGCGCCTCGCTTAACTTAAATCCGAGTTACCAGGTTTAAGGTATCTCAGTTTAACTGCTGATCTCTTGGCTAACAAATAATGTGCGAAAATAAGCCAATCGATCAGCGAACAGTAAAGCAGTAAATAAATGCGTTAAGTAAAAGATTAAGGCCGAGAGTTTGTTTCTGGAAGTTCGGATATAAATATCCTACGTCTCCCCTTCTTCCTTTTCAGGAAGGGTACACTAGAATATTTGATGATTTACAGCCCTTCTGCAAACACCCAGTCACCGAGCCTCGCTCAAGGTGAACTCCTAGCAACTACACAAACAATCACGCAGACGCAGCTGCTGGTTTACAAGTGAATAATATTTTTCAAACGGCTTTGAATAGCGCGTTTGTTACAGACTCAACAATGAATACAATCGGTGAAATGCAAATCTATTGAGTGCTGTGAATCTCGAAGGTAATAGCTATGAAGATCAGCGATGAAGTTCTTCGAGATTGGTTACTGGACTTGAATGATATTTTGGTGTGTATCCAGTGACTGGTAGAGCTTTTGAAAGATAATATCGATAGCCTAAAAAGCTCAAAAGTAGTGAAGACAGTGAATAATAGCTTGAATACTTTGTTAGAGTAGATGCCCAACTAGCCAACTTGTGGCGTATGGGTTTTATAGACTCTTGTACAAACAGTCTTTATATATGATATTTGCAATTCTTATATGGCTTTCTTTACTTTCATTATGTGTGTAATGATTTACAATTGCGTTGAGTAAAGACCTAGAATGCACTAAAGCGTATGTTGGATGTGATAGTGGGTATGACGGCTATCATGAAACACATCTAATAGTCGCTGTGTATTCTGAACATGTACCTAGTCGATTGGGTCGTCAAAATGAGGATAAGGCCGCCTGAGTTCGAGACTAGTATCTGCGATGCGAAGTACCATGTTTCATTGGTAGGGAACATTGTGATGTTCTGAGCATGCAGATAGATAGTGACCCGGTGATCTATCGAACTACCCTCCTTCGGACTTTCCAAGTGGTTACCATTTGTCGAGTGGATAAGTCCGAGGTCTTGGTTGTACTGATTAGTCCTCACGACTCGAAACGTCATTGAGACTAGATCGTGTGTTTCTCAAGATTTCTCCTTTCAAGAGCGTGATGAGATTTCGATTTAAAGGCAAATTGGCTCCCAGATTCGTTGGTCCCTTTGAGATTATCGAGCGGATTGGACAGTTGGCTTATAGACTGAGGCTGCCCGAGGAGTTAGCCGCGATGCATGACGTGTTTCATGTGTC
>KQ989772.1:258240-290698 GCA_001598015.1 Dorcoceras hygrometricum | reverse complement strand
TATCGGATCTATAGCGACTCTCGATTTACCAATGGTCGTTGATCTGATCTGGATATATGGATTGAAAGGACCGTACTGTACGCTAACCACGACCGACTGGTTCTTGCAGGCACTATCAGTGATACCTAGGGGATCATGGGGCGATGTTGCTAGACGCTTTACCATGATCCGTTGGGCAGGTCCGGAATTGTGATTCCGGAGCCACAATGGTTGTGGGCCCACGGCTAGCTGTATCCCTGAACCATTGAGGGTCACAAAATTACTAGATTCGAGATTCCCGCACGGATACTCAGCTCAATGTGTTGAGCACGAGAAGAGGATTTCGGGAAGTGCGACTTCCTAAAAGTCAACAGGGGTCAAACCGGGGTTTCCCGCTGTTGAGGGGCAAAACGGTCATTTTGCACTGGGGTTCTGAAAAATGGTTTTTCAGATCATATTATTCAGTTTCGGAAACTGAGTCGATCGGTCCGATCTGATCGGCGATCGGAGTTACGATGAAGTCTCGGTGGTGGAGATGAACTGAATGTTCATTGTTGGACCGGGGCCCGTTGGGCCGGTCCAATTCCAACACTTAATCTATTTAATTAGAAGGCTTCATAACACTTAACATAACAATTTGCAAACCCTATCCCTAGCACAAAACCGCCGCCCCTCCTCTCTCAAACAAGCTGCCGCCGCCGCCCACGCGCCGCCGCCGCCGCCGCCGATCTTCGCCGGAAATTTGTTTCCGGCCAGTTCGACGAGGAGAATCCGTTCGTGCAGAATTCGTCAGTGCTTCTAGTGCAGCCTGACGAAGGAGTCTCGGTTCTGGTCGTGGACCGGATTGGCGATTATCTACCGCAATCTACCGAGAAGAGCCGGGTTCTTGTAATTCCGGTTGGAGCCAGGCACGAGTGCCAGCAAGGTAATCGCTTAAACATCCTATGAATGTCGTAGTTTGTTTTGAATTTTTCGTATTGATCGTCTCCCGGCTTTTATTCTATTGTTCTTCCGCTGCCTCGCCGGGGGGCGGATCCGGATCCCCAACAGTGGTATCAGAGCCAGGTTTTTCGGATCTGATCATACGAATTGCCTGAATTGTATCTAACATCTTAATTTCAGATCGAAAACAAAATCGGGAAGCAAGTCGCCGGGCCGCCGCCTTGCGCGGCGGCGACCACCACGTCGCGCGCTGGCCGCGCGATGGAGACTCTCGCGTCGTGCGCTGGCCGCGCGACTCGTGCATGGTGGCCGGACGAACGCGCGCACGCTGCTGGCCGCATCGCTGGACGCTCCCGGCACGAATCTTTGCGCCGCTGGTCGAGCATCACGGGCGACGCTAGGCGCCGCTTCACGCGAAGGCGGCCGATCGCTGCTGCTTCGTTGCTCGAGCGCTGGCCGACGATGATTGCGCAAGCGTTGGGCATCGTCGCGTGCTACTGGCCGGCCGTTGTCGAGTCGCGTTGCGCCGCTGCATGCGTTGTGGTGCGCGCGGCCGTGCGCCCTTGCGGCGCTCGCAATTTTCATGGCGGCGCCGGCCGGCCGCCACTCCGACGATGCTCCGGGGAGTCTCCGGCGATGTCGTGACGGCTGGTCTGATTTCTTCTAGGGTTTGGTTCGGGCCTGTCCCGGGCAGCCCGTGAAGTTTTCGGGCCGGTATGCGATGCCGGGCCCGGTTTTTATCGATTTTGAAATTTTAAGTTTTTGGGCCTAAAATTGTTTTAAACCCAATATTAATACAATTAAAATTTTATGAATCTCTGGCCAGAGTACTAGAAGTGTTTTAGGTAAATGTGTTTACCTAGTTACACTCACGATGTCACTATTCGATCTCCAAGATGTATGCATAGCTATCGGATCTATAGCGACTCTCGATTCACCAATGGTCGTTGATCTGATCGGGATATATGGATTGAAAGGACCGTACTGTACGCTAACCACGACCAACTGGTTCTTGCATGCACTATCAGTGATACCTAGGGGATCATGGGGTGATGTTGCTAGACGCTTTTACCATGATCCGTTGGGCAGGTCCGGAATTGTGATTCCGGAGCCACAATGGTTGTGGGCCCACGGCTAGCTGTATCCCTGAACCATTGAGGGTCACACAAGCACTGGATTCGAGATTCTCGCATGGATACTCAGCTCAATGTGTTGAGCATACGAAGAGGATTTTGGGAGTGCGACTTCCTAAAAGTCAACACGGGTCAAATCGAGATTTCCCGACGTTGAGGGGCAAAACGGTCATTTTGCACTGGGGTTCTGAAAAATGGTTTTTCAGATCATAGTATTCAGTTTCGAAAACTGAATAGATCGGTCCGATCTGATCGGCGATCGGAGTTACGATGAAGTCACGATGATAGGGATGAACGTAATGTTCATGCTTTGGACCCGGGCCCGTTGGGCCGGTCCAAGACTATCACCAAGTCTATTTAATTAGACTTAATTTCAATCATAACACACTAGACAACATTAAACCCTAACCCTAAGCACTAAACACGCCGCCCCTCTCTTCATCAACCTCACGCCGCGCCGCCACCGCCGCTCGCCGGAAAATTGTTTCCGGCCAATCTTGACGAGGAGAATCCGTCCGCGCCGATCTCGTCAGGCCTTCTAGTGCAGGCTGATGAAGGAATCCCATCTCCGATCGTGGACCTGATTGACGATATCTACCGCCGTCTACCGTGAAGTGCCGTTTTCTTTACGAAACCGGTCGGAGCCAGGCACGAGTTGCCAGCAAGGTAGTCACCTAAACATCCTATGAATGGTCATAGATTTGTAAATGTTATTATCGTATTGATCGTCTCCCGGCCATTGTTTTGTTCTTACGCTGCCTCGCTGGGAGGCGTGATCCGGATCCCAACAAAATCTTGGATCTCTGTCGGACACTATCGAAGCTGGCACTCCATGCAATCTAACCACATGGTCTATATACAACTACACCATCTTCTTCATCGAACATCTCACATCATAGGGAATGAAATGGGCTGAATTCGAGAGCCTATCAACCACAACCCAAATCGCATCGCATCCCATATTAGATCGAGGTAAATGCGTCACAAAATCATGGTGATGTGCTCTCAATTTCATTGAGTCACTTCTAGACTCTGTAGCAATCCACCAGGCCTCATTCTCTAAGCCTTGACCTGCTGACAGTTCAAACATCGTGCTACAAATCTAGAGATTTCATTCCTCATACCTTCCCACCAGTAGTGAGACTTCAAGGCATGATACATATTCTTCTCGCCTGGATGCACACTGTATCGACTACAATGGGCCTCATTCAAGATAGTCTCTTTCAAAGCAATCAGGTTCGGGACTACCAACCTACTCCGAAACCTCAAGCATCCATCAGAAGCAACAGAAAAATCTTCCGACTGATCAACCTGGGCTTTAATCTTCCACTCATGAATATATGGGTCAGTCCTCTGCGCTGCTCTAATGTCTGCAACAAGTTGTGGTTTCAACCGAAAGAGAAGAAACCACAAAATACTGATCACTTGGCTGAAAATGCCATCCAGAAGTCCCCAAATCCTCATGGACTTTGGATATACTCAACGACGTCAGCATCGCAGGTTGAGTTTTCCTACTCAAAGCATCGGCCACTAAGTTTATCCATCCAGGCTGATACTGAATCTCATAGTTGAAACCCTTGAGCAACTCCATCCAACGGCGCTGCCTCATATTCAAATCAGACTGTGTGAAGATATACTTCAAACTCTTGTTGTCCGTGTACACCACAAATTGCTCACCATACAAATAATGACGCCAAATCTTCAAGGCAAAAACAATCGCAGCCAACTCTAGATCATGAACGAGGTATCTCATCTCATGGGGATTCAACTGTCGAGACACATAAGCTATTACTCGCCCATTCTGCATCAGTACGCAACCCAAAACATTCAGAGAAGCATCAGAGCACACCACAAAACCTCCAGAACCCGAAGGCAATGCCAACCAGGAGCAGTAGTCAACTTCTCCTTGAGCAACTGAAAACTTGACTCATATTTATCAGTCCAAACAAACTTCCTATCTTTCTGGTCAATTGGGTCATCGGCTTGGCTATCGAAGAAAACTTCTCGATGAAACGCCTACAGTAGCCAGCCAAACCCAAGAAACTACGGATCTCAGAAACATTCCTAGGTCGCTCCCAGTTAAGAACTACTTCGAACTTACTAGGATCAACCCATATACCTTCTGCAGATATGACATGACCCAAAAAGATTACCATATCCAGCCAGAATTCACACTTGCTGAACTTAGCGTACAACTGTGATTCTCTCAGTTTCTGCAACACCAGCCTCAAATGCTCTTTATGCTCTCTGTAGCTTCTCGAGTACACAAGAATGTCATCTATGAAGACAATCACAAAAAGATTGATGTACTCACTGAAGACGCGATTCATCAAATACATGAAGACAACATGAGAATTCTTCAATCCAAAAGGCATCACAAGAAACTCATAATGCCCATATCTCATCCTGAAAGCCGTATTTGCCACATCAGCGTCTATAATCCGCAAATGATGATAAACAGATCGTAGATCAATCTTAGAGTACACTGTCGATCCTTGCAACTGATCGAACAAGTCATCATCCTTGGCAAAGGATACTTGTTCTTCACCGTCGCTTTATTAAACTGTCGAAAATCAACGCACATCCTCATAGATCCATCCTTCTTCTTTACAAAAAGAATCGGAGCTCCCCAAGGCAACATACTCGGTCTGATGAAGCATTTTTTCGAAAGATCACGCAATTGCTCCTTAAGTTCCTTCAACTCGGCTGGCACCAATCGATACAGAGCTCTAGAGATCGGGTTGTTCCTGGCACCAACTCTATACTAAAGTAAATATCTCGTCTCGGAGGGAATCCAGGAATCTCATCCGGAAACACATCAGGGAACTCTCGAGAAATCGGCACATCACTCAACTCTATCCATGATTCTCGGGAAACATCCAAGGCATAGATCATAAACCCTGAATTCTCTAGAGACAACATATTAAACATCTCCATGGATGACACCAGTGAAATCTCGACCGCGAATCAGCACAGTAGAAATCCCACTTTTCTCCAAAGTGAGGTCTAAACCTCACTACACCATGGAAACAATCTACAGTCGCTCTATAAGCAGACAACACATCCATACCCAAGATGCAGTCAAAATCTCGAATCTCCAAGGTAATCAAATTAGTCACCAACACATTCTCATCAAATCTAATCAAACAATCCACAACAACTCCACGGGACATCAACCACACACCAGCAGGAGTAGATATAGACACAACATCACACAGTGGGGTAACACTCAACCCACACTCATGCACAAACAAATCAGATATGAAGGAGTGTGATGCTCCTGTATCAAATAAAACTCGTGAAGGAAATTCAAAGATAGCACATGTACCTGCAATAACTCCTTCAGGCCTATCCTCCACCTGCTCTCTCATCAAGGCGTTCACCTGATCTTGCTGTGGTCCCCGAAACTGAGGTCTAGAAGATCCTCCGAACCTAGACGGTTCACGTGGTTGGAAACCTGATCGTTGGGATTGTGCAAAAGGTTGCGGTCTCTACTAAGAACCACCAGCAGAACCTTGTTGCGACTGACTCATGGTCTGTCCACCCATCAAAGGACACAATCTAGCAAAATGTCCTGGTTTACCACACTGATGGCAAAGACCCTGAACTGAACGGCACTGTGAAGTCATATGGCGACCTCCGCACTGACAACACGACACACTACCTGATCCACTTCCACAAGAGCTAACAGAGCCAGAGCTCGAATTCGACCGTTTCTTGAACTGCTTTCCTCGAGGCTTGAAACTCTGGAAATTCGACTGCTGCAAATTCTGAGGAGGTTGAAACAATGGCAACACTTCAGGAACAGGCTGAAAAGTTCATCCAGCTGTCGATTGAACCTGATTCTGTGCTTCCAACAAACTCTCCTCAATGTCCACCGCCCTATCCACGGTCTCAGCATACGTCGAGGGAGAACCAGCTAACACCATTCGGAACAACTCAGGCGTCAAACCTCTCAGAAACTTGTTCCTATTCGTTCTCTCCTGGTTAGAAACATGGGGGACATACGACAGAAGCGACGAAAATTTTATGGCATACTCAGCCACCTTCAAGTTCCCTTTCTTCAGATTGTCAAACTCTCGCTCGCGGTTGTTGTAGTAGGACTCAGGGTATACTCCTGTCGAAAGGCTGCACATAAGCTCTCCCAAGTAATCAAAGTCTCAATCTCTCTCATAACTCGGGAAGTACCCTTCCACCAGCGTTGAGCGTTCTCCCTCAACTGCAAAACCGCTAGCTTCAGTCTTCTCTCCAGAGAGTACTCCACCGCATCGAATAACTCTTCCATATGCTCTAGCCAGCCTTCGGCAATTAGGCCACCCTTGGCACCAGTAAACGTCGGGGGATTCATCCTCTGGAACCTAGCCAACACTAGCTCCATCTCGCCAATCTGTCTAGTCACGTCATCTACCTCTGTCTGTCTAGCTCGACGACGCAAGGTTATATTCTGCTGCTCAACATCCTCATCACATCCTGGGACTCTAGACTCCTCACCAGTCTGTCTAGATATCCTACTCCTACCTCTTCTCGGTGGCATAAACTCAGAGGTAAGCAGCAAAACAAATAATCACAGAGGCAGATAAATCACAGAGTCAATCAAAATCAAAAGCTCAAACTCTGTGCCTAGACTCGAGTGTGATGAAAAGGAAATCGAGCTTATCCCAGTTTAAGCTCTGATACCAAAATGTCAAGCCTGGTGCGCTAATCACAGATTAATTACTCAATTAATCATATTTATACGAAAGCATTAGAAATTTTTTTTTCTTCGAATTGGGGCTGATCCAAAATATCATTTCAAAACACATCATACTCAAAATAAGGAGTTTAATTCAAAACTCAACAACACAACAGGTAAACAACAAGTAGTAAATCAACTATAGATCCCCGAACAAAAATAGGCAAAGGACATCCTCTGGCTCAATATCAATACATAAAATATAACTGGGACTCAATCAAAATGGGGATCGACTAGCTGATGCTCCACTCTGTCCAGCCTGGTTACCTGAAAAACCTGCAAAGGTCAACACAGACCAATGCAGCCCAAAACAGGGAAAAGAAACACGGTCAAACCTCAGTACGAAGAGCACTTATAAAACAACAATACATAAAACATGCAATATTCACATCATGATATGCATGAGGAATCAAGGAAATCGGTCATCAAGGCCAACAACTCACCTGGAAAATCTCAAGTTAGCCTCTACACCACGCACAACAAATCAGCCGGTGGAAATCATCGGTCCGTGATCTTCAGGTCCGTCAACCATCACAGCTCAGTGGTCTTCAGGCGCGACAACTCAGTCGGTCACCACCCCTATTATGGCATTGGACCTTTCAGGCACGACAAATCAGCCGGCCGATCACAATTCTTGCTCGACTCGGGTCATCAATCAATCATCAGGCTCAATATGTATGCATGAACGCCAGGAATATCAATTCACACATACTTAAATCAACGTAAACAGAACAAGTAAATCACATAACAGCAAAGTCAAGTCTGTTCACGAAATCACTCAATCTCAGCATTCAGATCACGCTAGAATATTCACATGCTTATGTCCAAAGCTGTTTAAATAAGCTGAATTCGTACCTCAATCCTCAGTACGAAATCTACCTCGACAGATCTAACAAAACAGAGCGCTACATCCTGCTCAAATCTACTGCCTCTCTATCTTCCGGTGAACAGAAGCTCAAATCTGTCAAAGTAGCTAGCAAGTCAACTCATAACTAATCTCAATCAGCTTACAGCCTACGGTCGAGAACTCAGACCAGCCTAAACTACTCTACTCAATACCAAACAGTTCTAATCGGAGCATAAAACACTAAAGAAAGCTTACACAGAAGCTCAAACAGATCGAGAAACTATCGACCAGAAAGTCACGAAGATGCTCGAACCTGCAACAACTTCGCATTCCCTCAACAATCCGATCCAAACTCCAAACTGGCATCAATCGAAAGGTCTTGAAGAGATGAGCTCAGCGCCACCAATCTTGCTCCAAACGATGACGTAAATCGATGGCAATCGATGGAGAAAGGGTTCGAATGAACAGTACTAATCGAGGGTTCTCGAAAAAGAAGATAAGAAAATATCGGGTTCGAATATGGCTAAGTGTTAATCGACACTTATATTTAAATCCTTGGGTCAAGGCTACAGTGAAAGTCAATCACCGACATATTCAGATATTAGCGCTATTCAGATCTCTGCGCTCACTCAAAATCTGGTTCTTTTATCTCAGATCTGTCTTCGCTACGCTAAACACGCGCTACTAATCAAAACGGCTTCGCATAGGAGTTCCTGTTCACTAACTCTAAACGACGTCGCGCTTCTCCCATATCTGAAACAGATCTCACGCACTAAGACCCGCTAATCTCATCCAGATTCGACCAAATATGATATGTACCAAATGGCGTCGCATCTCATATACTCAAGTTGCATATACCGGGTAATCCAAAACGGCATCGTACCGCTTCCTGCTCACGCCAACTCACTCAATATGCGAGGAACAGATCTGGACACTCAGATCTCGCCCAAATCTGAAAGTCCAAAATTCATCAACAGAAAAAACTAAATCCTTCAAATCTGAAAACCCGATGGTTAACGTTCTCATTAGCTAATCCTTGCCCAGATCTGATTAGGTAATTAATTACCAATTTAACAAAATTCTAGTCCTCACACTGGGCCTGACCTGGGCCCATTAACCTGGTTTACGCCCACAAAAAATCTATAAGTAGGGGCCTTTGGGGAGTCATTTAGATGCACCAAGTTGTGTTGACAACTATCCCCCTCAGCTCCCCTCCCCTCTCTCGCCCTCCTCCTCCCGCCGACGGAATTTATTCCAACCGTCTTGGTGTGGAGATTCTGTGACGCCCGAACCCACGAAAATCACGAATTGGGGTGAATGAAAATTTTAAAATAAAAAAATAGGGGCCAAAAGACAATTTGTTATAATCTGTATCTCTTATAACTTAGAAAAATTATGAAATAACAATTCTGACAGACGTACACTAGCGGCGCCAAGTATTCAACATTTTTACGGAAAACAGATTCTATATATATATTGCAATTGCGGCTTACAACAGCTGACATTCTATATGAATTACTACTGTTGGAACTGATATACCAACATCTGATCATACATAACTGAGTTAAAGGAACATCTGGTAAACATAAACATTCTTTTCTTTAACATTCGTAAACGTTCCTTTCTTTCATAAACATAGAAATGGGGATAATAGCCCAGATCTCAACAACATTATTTTCTTTTGATTTATGGCTTAGAAGCTCTCCTTAGGTCCATTGTGCATTTTGATCAAAATGACTTCCGATATCAGTTTTAGCATATAGCTCATATGAAAGGGCAGTCGACATCTGGACAACTGCTCACCCTTCTCCTTGGTGGCCATCTGTTATCTATGCCATAAACCTTTAAAATAAACTTATGTTCCTTTAACTTCCTTTCTTTTCTTTGAAATCATTCTTTAAACATCATCGGGTTCCATCATTTAAAACTCTCGCTTCCCATTTTAAAACTTTACTAAGTATCGAATTCGACTTTGGAAAATGTAATGCTGAAATGAAATCATACGTAACAAAGTGGAATAGTACTTTGAAACAAAACAGATCTTCACTGTTCACGTTTATCGTAAAACAGCTGCAAGAATATTTGTTAATATTTGAAACAGCCGTAGTTAATGAAACTATGTCGTTGAAGTAGGAAACAGACATGATGACGTAAGAATATCTGCTAACATGAATAAACAGACGTGAGAATATCAGTTATCTCGTGACTCTTTGCACAACAAACAGACGTATGAACAGTGCAACGACTGAATACAACGATACAATACAACTGCTGAAAATGAACAGTGCAACTGCTGGTCATAACGATGGAATGCAGCTGCTGATTATGAACAGTGCAACTGCTGATCATAACGATGGAATGCAACTGCTGATGACTCAACAATACAACAACTGTTTACGAAACTGATGCAACAGCTGATGACTCAACAATACAACAACTGTTTACGAAACTGATGCAACAGCTGATGACTATCTTTGGTGTTGCAACATCAAAATGACGACTGTGCCATCAGCTGTTGTCTATCAAACCAGACTTTATACTGATTCAATTAACAACCACCGATTACTCAGTATCAAGATCCAATATTACAATCCACCGGAAGGAAGAACATCCATAAACATAATTGAATCGAAACTCGAATCCTCAGTATTTTAAAACATCCATATCTTTCTGGAAAACACTTGGAAGCATAAAAACATCATTTTCGAACCCATCTTTCTTTCCTTCTTTCATGCGTAAATCATTTAAACATGAACTTCAACATACTATAACATACTGGCAAGGAGATCCATCAAATGAATAGAATCAATATATGCTTCAAATGGTGTAGCAAAGGATGCTTTTACTTGCCTTAATCAATGCTTTGCAACCTCAGTTGATTCCTACAGAAATCTCCTCCTTGTGCAACCACACGAGCTTCTTTAGAAATATTTTGAAGAACACTAAAGATTTTCTTTGCAAATGATAATGTACTTTGCTTTCAAAACAGGTTTAAATATGAATAGGATTAGTGGCAAGATGCTATGTTATTTCAAGCATGACACACCTAAAATTTTTGGTAAAACCTCCTTCTCAACATTTTAATTTGTAAAACACCAAACCCTTTTTAAAAGAAACCATTTTTCCTCCCTAAAGATATTTTCAACCAATTTTAAAACCTTCTCATGTATCTCCCTTGGAACCATCTGCTGAAACCAGCCGAGTCGCATCATTTTCTGAAATCAATAAAATCGGCAAATGCTCAATATTTCAAAAGCCAATTAAGTAAAACCTCCTTCTCAACATTTTAATTTGTAAAACACCAAACCCTTTTTAAAAGAAACCATTTTTCCTCCCTAAAGATATTTTCAACCAATTTTAAAACCTTCTCATGTATCTCCCTTGGAACCATCTGCTGAAACCAGCCGAGTCGCATCATTTTCTGAAATCAATAAAATCGGCAAATGCTCAATATTTCAAAAGCCAATTAACTCATGAAAATAAACAAGATGCATACATGTAGTCCTATGGATTTTGGGGCGTTACAGATTCCGTTCACAAAACTTTTGCACGTTTTCTAGTGCAAACTAACAAATGAATTGAGATTTCGGTAGTATACCGGATTGGACGTTCATTAGCCGTTAAACAATTGAAGAGCCATTGCCCTAGTGTAATTGGATCCAGGCGCCTAATCGCCAGAGGCAAATTCCCTAAACATCCTATGTATGTTTAGAAATTATTTTCTTGTATTGATCGTTCTCGGGCATTAAAATTTTTAAAACTTCCGCTGCGTCCCGGGAGCGTGATTCGCACCCGTCGATGCGTCAACAGGGATCTGTATGTGCTAAGTGGTGTTCGTAGAACAAGTGAGAAAAGATCATTGTGAGATCATAATATTTCGGTTTTGGGCTTATGTTTTTGAGATCACAATAGAATTTTCAATTCATTAAACTACTGAACAAGGGCAAAAATAGAAAAATGAAAGAGAGTTAGTTAATCCGATTATCATTTATCTTTTAATATCTGTTGGGTCTGATGCGCAGAACTGATCTTGATTTTTATGAACACAAAACTTGTTCTTATGTTTCTAACTATTTAATTGAGTGTGCAGGCTAAGTTGTAATAGATCATATAAGATACGAGCTAAGAAGAAACGAACTTGTGAGACCTGAATTTCATTTAAGATTAATTGTTGGATTAATCAAATTTTTTAGTAGAGATCTGGTTGTGAGATCTGGTTTCGTGGCGAGAGCTGTTCGATTTGGTGAAATCCAGTCGTAGCGTGTTTTGGTAGCACGAGATTCCTAAACGCCGTCGTTTTAGTGAAATCTGGATGCGTTGTGTTAAGTGAAAGCTGGTAGCGTGTTTGTATCCAGCTGCTGCTTTATTTTGTTTGTTGAGGGCAAACGACAGCGTTTCGATAAGTTGGTACGACGTCGTTTGGATGTTGCGACTGGTACCAGCTACGAGGATTTGTTTGCGTGTGTGTCGACTGGTTGTTCTGCTGAGAGCAGATGTCAACGATGGTCAACTCTACTATAGCTTGCGTCTGGTTTCCTGTAGCTTGCGGTTGGTATTGCGCGAGGGTTATCGATCGGATTTGATGACGTAAGCTATGCGACGCCGTTTTATTAAGTTGGAACACAGCGTTTTGATGCAACGTCTGGTATCAGTTTTTGATTGTTATACAATCCAGCTTTTGGATTTGAGAACCAGTCGATGGTTGTAGAGCAACTGCTGGTTTTGGTCGGTGGACTTGTTAACCAGATTTCAGCAGTCGCGAGATTTATTTAAGGAAGACTTGGTCTTAGATTTGAGATACCAGATCCCTTACTTAGTAAAATTCTCCAAATTGTCGACCTCTGTTTCTCGAACCCTAGTACTGTTCACCGTTGATTTTATCCGATGATTCCCGTCGTTTCCGACCGTTGTTTTGGGCGTTTGAGGTAGCGTTGGACTCCTCTTGAGAAGCTCTTCCATCCTATATCATTCTTGGAGGCTGTTGTTGTCTAGAGCGAGATCGCAAAGTTGTTGTCTTCGGCCGTGTGTTGCGTCGTTGAGTTAAAACTTCGAATTGTTGTTTAGATCTTAGTCTTAGCCTTTGTTTTAGCTTCCTGTTAGTGGTATTGTTGGAATCAGTTGCTGGTTTGAGTTGTAACTCCCAGCCGTGGGTTTTGTGCTTGTGACCCGTGAGATTTATGCTTGTACGTTGTGTGTTCAGCAGGTTCCTAATCAGATCTCTCGGGCTCCTTGTTGTGGTATTTATTGCACAGAATTGAGGTACGGATCTTGAGATTGTAATTCAGCATGGAACCTGGCTTGGATAAATTGTGAGATGGCTGTGTTTGGATTGCCGTGCGGTGTTGCTGCTCTGTGTGAGAGCTGTGTATGCTTACCATGTGTAATTGTTGTGTTGCATATGGTTATATGTTTGTTGTTCCAGCATGCTGCATAAACGCATTCCATTCAGCTATTGCAGCCTTTGTTCGTTGTTGTCTCTCTATTTTCTTACCAGTATGCGAGGGCGAGCGGTGATTCCGCACTCTCATTTCCCCTATGCGCCGAGTGGCTAGCTACCACAGTTCATAGGTTGGGTTGTTGATGCATCTGGTAAGGGTGGGCGAGTATGGGTGAGTGGGTAGCACCCACATGTCCTACACTCACCGTGGCCACATATTCTGTTGCAGATTCCGTTGAGCTGTTGTTTCCTTTCTCATGCATAGCATCTGCATTTTATTCTTGCTGTTTACTGCTGTTTTATAGTTGCTCTCCGTACTGGGGTTTGATCCCATGTCCCTCTGGGGCTTGGTTGTTTTCCCTGTTTGTGTTGTTTTCAGGAAACCCAGGTTTTACAGCTGGTCGTGGTTTTAACCCAGCTGGTGGTGCCCCAGGAGGTGGTTAGAGTATCCCAGTGGCGTATAGCATATTTATATGTATCAGTATTCTTAGCTAGGGGATGCCCTGTGCTTTGTTGTTGCTTTTCGTTGTTGGAGTCTGATACATGTTGATGTTATGCTATATTGTTTGTTGTTGGCTGGTAGCCGCGTGTGGTTGATTTCTTAAACTGGGATATCTATTTTGAGTATCGCATTATTTTAAATTATATTGTTTAAACCCGTCAGGCCAAAAGCCAAAATTTTACCCGCTTTTTAGTAGCTTCCGCTTGTGTTTGTTTGTTTTATCTATGATTTGAGCACGAGGCCTGACATTTTTGGTATCAGAGCTTAAGCTGGGATAATCTCGATTTCTTTGATCACACTTGAGTCTAGGCACAGTGTCGTGTGTTGCATGTGCTTGGCTATGTGACTATGTGCTGCATATTTTTGTGTTATGTGTTATCTATGCTGTATCTGTTCTCTTTTGCTTGATCATGTTGAGTGTTTTCGTAGATGCCGCCTAGACGTCGTGGTAGAGGTAGGGGCAGTTTGAGGAATCAGCAGGAAAGAATGAGGATAGGCATAGTGCTCGCAGTCGTACTCTTGTTAGCGACAAGGAGGAGGTTGAGGTTGCGACACCTCCTGTGGAGAGGATGGATGTCGTGATAGCACGGTTTCAGAGGATGAACCCTCCAGCCTTTAATGGTGATGAGTCCAGTGAGGATGCGGACTCGTGGCTTAGGAATATTATTGGTCTTTTTGAACGGGTGCAGTATGATGATGATCTTCGGCTGAGTTTAGCGACCCTCTTGCTTAGGAAGGCTGCAGAGCGCTGGTGGCAAGGCGCTTCGAGTACATTGTTGGAGACCGATGTTGGGATCTCTTGGGACATTTTTTGCGAGACCTTCCGGCAAGAGTATGTACCCGAGTCTTATGTGAACGCTCGGGAGCGGGAGTTCGACCATCTGGAGCAGGGTTCCATGACTGTTCGGGAGTATGCTAGGAAGTTTTCTTCTCTGTTGGCGTACGTTCCCCATGTTTCTGGCCGGGAGAGGGCCAAGCGGACTAGATTTCTTGAGGACTTGAATGAAGAGTTGTATCAGATGGTGTTGACCAGCAAACCCAAGAGCTATGCTGAAGCAGTTGACACTGCTATTGATATCGAGGAGGGTTTTCAGAGTCGTCGTGCTCGCAGGCAGCAGGCAGCGCAGGTTAGTCGTTCTTCTATTCAGGGAGCGCAGTCTTCCTAGTCCTCCCAGTCAGCCCATCAGCCCCAGCAGCAGCAGCAGCAGGTGGCTCAGCAGTCTGGCCGTCAGAGGTTCCGTCCCCGCGGTCAGCAGTTCAAGAAGAAGTCGGGTTCTGGCTCTTCTGGTTCAGGCATCTCGAGTAGCAGTGGTTCTCGGGCTAAGTTTTGTGGTTTTTGCGGTGGAAAGCATTCGTCTATGTAGTGTGTTGGCGTGCAGGGCTCCTGCAACCTTTGTGGTCAGTACGGGCATTTTGCTAGAGTGTGTCCGTCAGCTGGATCACAGCAGACCGCAGCCCAGCCTCAGGGTCAAGGAGGTCAGTCTAGGGGTCGTTCCCCTCAGTTTCAGCAGCCCCGATTGGGTGAGACTCAGTTTAGGCCTTTTCAGCAGCCTGGTCCGTCGCGGTTCGGTTAGTCGTCTCAGTCTTTCTTCTCTGGACCCCAGCATGCTCAGGTTAATGCCATCACTAGGGAGCAGCCCGAGGAGACACCGAGTCGGGTGATTGCAGGTACTTTCCTTTTTTTTGATTTTCCTGCACGTGTGTTGTTTGACACCGGTGCATCGCATTCGTTTATTTCTGATTCGTTTGTTGTTGAGCATGGTCTGTGTACCATTTCTTTGCGCGATGCCGTTTCTGTTTCTATCCCTGGAGGTGTGAGCCTGTTCTCCCAAGAGGTTTTGTTGGATGGCGTGTTGCGGTTTGGTGAGCATGTCCTGTTAGCGAACTTGATCCGTTTGATGCTTTGGGATTTCGATTGCATGTTGGTATGGATGTGCTGTCCAACTATAGGGACTCCGTGGACTGTTTCCATGAAATTTTTCGTTTTAGGCCTTTGTCTGGCGAGTAGTGGGACTTCTATGGCCAGGATTCTAGATCGAAGATTCCCTTAGTCTCAGCGATGGAGATGTTCAGCTTTTTGTCTTTGGAGAATGCTGGCTTTATGATTTACGCTTTGGATGCATCTTCTTCTTCCCGCGTTCAGCTTAGTGACGTTCCCGTGGTGCGACATTTCCCGGAGGTGTTCCTGGAGGAGATTCTTAGTTTCCCTCCGAGGCGGGAGATTGACTTCAGCATAGAGCTGGTGCCTGGCACAACTCCGATTTTGCGTGCCCCGTATCATCTAGCGCCTGCGGAGTTGAGAGAACTCAAGGTGCAGTTAGATGATTTGGTGGAGAAAGGTTTTATTCGTCCTAGTATGTCACCGTGGGGAGAGCCCATCTTATTTGTGAAGAAGAAGGATGGCTCAATGCGGATGTGCATTGATTTTCGCTAGCTAAACAAAGCCACTGTCAAGAACAAGTACCCGTTGCTGAGAATCGATGATCTGTGATCAGTTGCAAGTTCTGCGGTGTATTCAAAGATTGACTTGCGTTCAGGGTACCATCAGCTAAGAGTGAGAGAACAAGATGTCGCGAAGACTGCTTTTCGTATGAGGTACGATCATTTTGAGTTTCTGGTTATGCCGTTTGGATTGACTAATGCCCCTGCAGTCCTTATGGATTTGATGAACCGAGTTTTCCGCGAGTTTATTGATCAGTTTGTGATCGTGTACATCGACGACATCTTAGTCTATTCGAATACTCCTTTGGAGCACAAGGAGCATCTGCGGATTGTCCTTCAGACGCTGAGAGACCAACAGTTGTATGCAAAGTTTTCCAAGTGCGAGTTCTGGTTGGATCACGTCGTATTCTTGGGACATGTGATTTCAGCCGAGGGGATTTCGGTAGATCCTAGTAAGGTTGATGCCGTTCTGAACTGGGAGCGTCCCAGGAATGTTTCCGAGATTCGCAGTTTCTTGGGTCTGGCTGGCTATTATCGTCGCTTCATTGAGGGATTCTCTAGTATAGCAAAGCCGATGACTCAATTGACGCAGAAGGACAAGCGTTTTGTTTGGACTGAGCAGTGTGAGAATGTTTTTCAACTGCTTAAAGAGAAACTGACTACTGCGCCTGTGTTGGCTCTGCCGTCCGGAACAGGTGGATTCGTTGTTTGTTCTGACGCTTCGCTTAATGGATTGGGCTGTGTTTTGATGGAGAATGTTTTTCAACTGCTTAAAGAGAAACTGACTACTGCGCCTGTGTTGGCTCTGCCGTCCGGAACAGGTGGATTCGTTGTTTGTTCTGACGCTTCGCTTAATGGATTGGGCTGTGTTTTGATGAAGAATGGTCGAGTCATTGTGTATGCCTCGCGGAAGTTGAAACCGTACGAGACTCGTTATCCAGTCCATGATTTGGAGTTAGCAGCCGTGGTCTTTGCGTTGAAGATCTGGCATCACTACCTGTATGGCGAGCAGTTTGTGGTGTACTTCGACCACAAAAGTTTGCAGTATTTGTTTTCGCAGCCTGACTTGAACATGAGACAACGTCGTTGGATGGAGCTGCTAAAGGACTTTGATTGCGAGATTAAGTACCAGCCCGGGAACTCGAACGTAGTGGCCGATGCTTTGAGCAGGAAGGCTAGTGAGATGCTTGCGTCGTTGTACATCTCTAAGGATCAGGAGCATCTTAACACTACGGGTTGGAGATTCTACCCGGTTGAGGATTGCGTTGTGGTTTCATCGTTCCAAATGGAGCCACATATTGTTTTTAGTATTCGAGCAGCTCAGAGGACTGATCCGTCTATCCACGAGTTGAAGTTAAAGGTCAGGGCTGGCGAACTTGAGGATTACTCTGTCTCTTCCGATGGTTGTTTGCATTTCCGGGGCAGGTTGGTTGTGCCCAATTTGATTGATTTGAAGGAGGAGATCCTTCGGGAAGAGCATTGCAGCAGACATAGTGTTCATCCTGGTGCACGGAAGATGTACCATGCGTTGAAGCCGCACTTCTGGTGGGCTGGCCTGAAGAGTGACGTGGCTGATTTTGTCGCTCGTTGTTTGAATTGTCAGATGGTTAAGGCCGAAAGGATGAGACCTGGTGGTTTGTTGCATAGTTTAGAAGGTCCCCAATGGAATTGGGAGCACATTGCTATGGATTTTGTGACGCATCTGCCTCGTTCCAGCAGGGGATGCGATGCTATTTGGGTGGTTAAAGACCGTATGTCGAAGTCTGCACATTTTATTCCCTATGGGATGACTTTCTCGTTGAAGAAGATGGCAAAGTTGTACGTTGATTTTGTTGTTAGACTGCATGGTGTGCCCGTTTTGATCGTTTCTGACCGAGATCCGAGGTTTATTTCCAGGTTTTGGAAGAGTTTGCAAACAGCTTTGGGTACCAGATTGGCTATGAGCACCGCGTATCACCCCCAGACAGATGGCCAATCTGAGCGAACTATCCAGACGTTGGAGGATATGTTGCGAGCTGTTGTGTTGGATTTCGGAGGTAGCTGGCAAGATGCGTTGTCTTTGGTTGAGTTTTCATACAATAACAGCTATCAAGTGACGATTGGCATGGCACCTTTTGAGGCTTTGTATGGCAGAAAGTGCAGATCGCCAGTGTGTTGGGAAGAAGTGGGGGAGAAGCAGCTATCTGCCCCAGATTTTGTGCAGCAAATGAAAGATCATGTGGATCTAATTCGACAGCGGATGAAAGATACCCAGGATCGCCAAGCTAGTTATGCTAATAAGAGGCGTCGACCTCTTGAGTTTCAGGTTGGTGATCGTGTATTCCTTAAAGTTTCTCCGTTTCGCAGTGTCATGCGCTTTGGACACAAGGGAAAGTTAGCCCCTCGTTACGTCGGACCGTATGAGATTGTTTAGAGGATTGGCCCTTTAGCGTATCGGCTGTTGTTGCCGTCAGAGTTGTCTTCTCTTCATGACGTCTTTCATGTTTCCATGTTGAGGAAGTATGAGCCAGATCTGTCTCATGTGCTTGGAACTGACGAGGTTGTGCTAGATCAGTCGTTGAGCTATCAGGAATATCCCTTGCAGATCCTAGGCAGAAAAGAGAAATAGTTGAGGAATAAGACCATTCCGTTGGTGATGGTGCAATGGAGCAAATGGCAGGAAGAAGCTACTTGGGAGCTGGAAGAAAAGATGCAGCGCGAGTGATCGCATCTGTTTGAGTAGCTGTTGAGCTAAATTTCCAGTAGTTTGTAGCTTTTGGTTGTATTTCTTCCCTAGTTGTTGTTGATTGTTTGCTCAGTTGTCTTGAACTCTTGGCCATGTGTTAGGCGAGTTCCTGTCTTGTATTTTTTTGCTGTGTTGTGTTCCAGAGTTGTTGTTGTTTGATTTCGAGGACGAAATCCCTTTTAGTGGGGGAGAAATGTGAGACCTGAATTTGATTTAAGATTAATTGTTGGATTAATCGTATTTTTTAGTAGAGATCTGGTTGTGAGATCTGGTTTCGTGGTGAGAGCTGGTCGATTTGGTGAAATACAGTCGTAGCGTGTTTTGGTAGCGCGAGATTCCTAAACGCCGTCGTTTTAGTGAAATCTGGATGCGTTGTGTTAAGTGAAAGCTGGTAGCGTGTTTGTATCCAGCTGCTGCTTTATTTTGTTTGTTGAGGGCAAACGACAGCGTTTCGATAAGTTGGCGCGATGTTGTTTGGATGTTGCGACTGGTACCAGCTGCGAGGATTTGTTCGCGTGTGTGTCGACTGGTTGTCCAGCTGAGAGCAGATGTCAACGATGGTCAACTCTACCGTAGCTTGCGTCTGCTTTCCTGTAGCTTGCGGCTGGTATTGCGCGAGGGTTATCGACCGGATTTGATGACGTAAGCTATGCGACGCCGTTTTATTAAGTTGGAACGCAGCATTTTGATGCAACGTCTGGTATCAGTTTTTCAGTGTTATACAATCCAGCTTTTGGATTTGAGAACCAGTCGATGGTTGTAGAGCAACTGCTGGTTTTGGTCGGTGGACTTGTTAACCAGATTTCAGAAGTCGCGAGATTTATTTAAGGAAGACTTGGTATTCGATTTGAGATACCAGATCCCTTAGTAAAATTCTCCAAATTGTCGACCTCTGTTTCTCGGAGTACTGTTCACCGTTGATTTTATCCGATGATTCCCGTCGTTTCCGACCGTTGTTTTGGGCGTTTGAGGTAGCGTTGGACTCCTCTTGAGAAGCTCTTCCATCCTATACCATTCTTGGAGGCTGTTGTTGGCTAGAGCGAGATCACGAAGTTGTTGTCTTCGGCCGTGTGTTGCGTCGTTGAGGTAGAACTTCGAATTGTTGTTGAGATCTTAGTCTTAGCCTTTGTTTTAGCTTCCTGTTAGAGGTATTGTTGGAATCAGTTGCTGGTTTGAGTTGTAACTCCCAGCCGTGGGTTTTGTGCTTGTGACCCATGATATTTATGCTTGTACGTTGTGTGTTCCTAATAAGATCTCTCGGGCTCCTTGTTGTGGTAGTTATTGCACAGAATTGAGGTATGGATCTTGAGCTTGTAATTCAGCGTGGAACCTGGCTTGGATAAATTGTGAGATGGCTGTGTTTGGATTGCCATGCGGTGTTGTTGCTCTGTGTGAGAGCTGTGTATGCTTACCATGTGTAATTGTTGTGTTGCATATGGTTATATGTTTGTTGCTCCAGCATGCTGCATAAACGCATTCCATGCAGCTATTGCAGCCTTTGTTCGTTGTTGTCTCTCTGTTTTCTTACCAGTATGCGAGGGCGAGCGGTGATTCCGCACTCTCATTTCCCCTATGCGCCGAGTGGCTAGCTACCACAGTTCATAGGTCATGCATAGCATCTGCATTTTATTCTTGTTGTTTACTGCTGTTTTATAGTTGCTCTCCGTACTGGGGTTTGACCCCATGTCCCTCTGGGGCTTGGTTGTTTTCCTTGTTGTGTTGTTTTCAGGAAACCCAGGTTTTACAGCTGGTCGTGGTTTTAACCCAGCTGGTGGTGCCCCAGGAGGTGGTTAGAGTATCCCAGTGGCGTATAACATATTTATATGTATCAGTATTCTTAGCCAGGGGATGCCCTGTGCTTTGTTGTTGCTTTTAGTTTTTGGAGTCTGATACATGTTGATGTTATGCTATATTGTTTGTTGTTGGCTGGTAGCCGCGTGTGGTTGATTTCTTAAACTGGGATATCTATTTTGAGTATCGCATTATTTTAAATTATATTGTTTAAACCCGTCAGGCCAAAAGCCAAAATTTTACCCGCTTTTTAGTAGCTTCCGCTTGTGTTTGTTTGTTTTATCTCTGATTTGAGCACGAGGCCTGACAGAACTAAGTTCAATGTAGAATATGTCCAAGATGATCCAGTAGAGAACGCCCAAACTGATCTAGCAAATGACATCCAAGATGATTCAGCTTAGAGCAAATATCAGAACAGAAGCCATTTTAGAGAAGCAAACGAGCTTAGAAGAGTTCAGCTGAGAGATGAACAATCTAAGACATCGACCAGATTATCTGAGAAGAGAACAAGATTAGCTCAGAAGAGAACAATATCAGCTCAGGATATATAAGCTGGAACATCTGAGCAAGATCAGCATAGAGTTGATCAGTTTAGAGCAGATAAGAACAAGAGAAACTTAGAGAAGAACAAAGAAGATCAAAATAGCTTAAAGCAAGATGTGAGATCTTAATCATTATTTATTAGTTTGGATAATTAATCGGGCGTTGGATTAGAATTGAAAAAGAGCTAGTTGGTTTGTGCGTGAAATAGCTCTGATCTGGTTCGTAGAACGGTCAAATTTGGTTGGTTGAGCGCTCAAGAATCGTGTTGCGAGTTATTCTGGGAGCGTGAAGTGGAATATTTGGAGTTATGGTGGAGCGAAGTCGTTCTGGGAGAAACCAGATTTGAGGGTGAAATCTGGTAGTACTGAATAGACCGGTCGATTCATGGTTTTAATGTAAACCGGTGCGGTTCGTGAGTATCGGCCGAGGCAATATCTGAATGAGTGTGACCTGGTAGTTTGGATCTGGGTCATGATGCGACGTCGTTTAGCGATATACGTTTAGGAACTAGCTGGATTGTTGTACGATGTATTTTAGAGAAACCAGCTGAGATGTGAGATCTGGATGTATGAGAGCTGGTTGGTTACGAGAGCTGGATTGTGGTGCGACGCTGTTTTGAGAAACCAAATCTGGGTGCGATCTGGTCGCTCTGAGGTACTCATGTGCGACGTAGTTTTGGTAGTAGCACGCTGGTATGACGTGTAGTCCAGATCTGGAGTAGTACTTAGATCTGAGTTGGTACCAACCGTGAGCCCTGTGCTGTGGGTGGATACTGTTCACCAGATTTGTGGAGATTTAAGTTGTATATATAGAGGACTTTGACTGTGGTCTCGCAATTATTTCCCAACACTTAGAAGATATTCCTTTCGAGAGTTCGATATCGCAGTTCGTCTTAGAACCCTAGTTACTGTTCACCATGGTGGATTTACGTCGATTCCCGACGGTAGACAACGTAGCTTTGAGCGAGATTGGTATCGTTGAGTTCCCCTTGCTAAGACGCCTCCATTGCTAACTCTTTTGGAGCGCTTTGAGCAACTGGAAGAAGAACTCGAAGAAGCTACAGTGCGTCGTTGTTCATATACTGGAAGATTTAATTCTTTTGTTCAGGTAGTGCTTTCAGTAAGTATTAGATCCTACCTTGTGCTTCGTTTGGAGCTAGTTTCTGTGTTAGGAAGGTAGGATAAAGCTGGGTTGAGCTGGTGGCTCCCAGTTCGTGTTTCTGTGCGTAATGACCCTGAGCTGGTTGTTGTTGTTTGGCCAAGAATGTGGCATATTTGAGTTTCTCGGGACTTTTGTTGTGGTAATAGTAGCTCAGAGATGAAGGTTTGGATTTAAGCTTGCATTACAGCTTTGAGATTAGCATGGATATTATGTGTGCTTGGTGGTATGTTGTGCAGTGTATGCTATCGTGCTGTTATTTCTTACTGATGTTTTGTGCTGATTATTGTAAGCTATTGCATTGACATACCCGCATTTTCCCATGTTGAGCTCATATCTGTTAGCCATTTGTTGTTGTTGTGTTAACCTGTGTGTACCAGGAGGCTGTTCTTGAGGACGAGCAGCAATACCGTGCTCCTCATCTCCCTTCTGGGTAGTTGTTAGCCGCTATGAGACGAGTGGATAGCTGCCACGCTCTCATGATCTTTGGCAATAGCAGGTTGAGTAATCTGGTTTATGCCCTGGTACAGTGTGCTGAGACGAGTGGATAGCTACCACGCTCTCACATGCTTCATGGCCACATTCTCCTTGTGATATGTTGACAGCTGCTGAGCTGGTTCTTGAGCTCCTTTGGCTTCCTGATTCATTGCAGCCTTGCATCCTACTGCCTCATGCATAGCACGTGCATTTATATCTGTTGCTATCTATTGTTCTTTGTATTGCTCTCCGTACTGGGGTTTGACCCCTGTCCCTCCGGGGCTGGTTGTTTTGGTTGTTTGTATGTTGTTCAGGTTACCAAGGTTTCTCAGCTGGTCATGGAGATGACTCAGATGGTGGTGCCTCGAGAGGTGGATAGAGTGTCCCAGTTATGTATATTTTATAATTATGTAGTAGAGTCGTCACCGGGGAGTGTCCCGTAGTGATGTTCTATTGCTGATTTGATTTTGTTGACTGGGAGACACTCGATGCTTGTATTGTTATTTGCTTGTTGATTTGTTCTTGGGTTGTTGTAAAACCAATATTTTGAGTATAAGTGTATTTTTTAAATTAGTTTCCCAAGTCAGGCCAAAGCGAAAAATTTTAGCCACTTTTTAGATGCTTCCGTATTTGTTATTGCGTGGTTAATCTCTGATTTGTTCACCGGGCCTGACATTTTTGGTATAAGAGCTTAAACTGGGATAAGCTCGAATTCTTTTGATCACACTTGAGTCTAGGAACTTTGTTGCTTGTTGCGTGTGCTTGACTATGTGATTTATCTGCTGTGTGATCTTATTGTGTTAGTGTTTGCCTAGATGCTGCCTAGACGTAGGGGTAGAGCTACCAGGCCGATCCCGATAAAATCTGAGGGTCATAACGAGGAAGGGAGCGGAGTATTCCTGTTCGTAGGCGTGCTGGACAGGTTTATGAGGAGGTGGATGTGTTGGCAGCCCGTGTGGACGAGATGGAACTGATTATGGCGAGGTTTCAGCGGATGAATCCTCAGACGTTTGATGGTGACGAGTCTAGTTCCGATGCTGAGTCCTGGTTGCAGCATATTATAGGGCTGTTTGATAGAGTGCACTATGATGATGAGCGTAGACTTAGTTTCGCGACGTTCCAACTGAGGAAGAATGCAGAGCGCTGGTGGAGAGGTGCTTCACGAACTATTGAGGATACTGGTGTGGGGACTACTTGGGATAGTTTTTGTACTGCGTTCCATCAGGAATATGTTCCGGAATCTTATGTCAATGCCCAGGAGCGCGAGTTTGATAACTTGGTTCAGGGAACCATGTCTGTGGGGGAGTATGCTTGAAGGTTTTCTTCTCTCCTTGCCTATGTTCCTCATGTATCTGGTCGTGAGAGGGCGAAGAGGAATCGATTCTTGGAAGGGTTGAATGAGGATCTTTATTCCTTGGTTCTGGCAGGTTCACCTACTAGTTATGCGGATGCGGTGGACAAGGCTATGGATATCGAGGAGGGGTTATGGAACCGCAGGTCTCGGATTCATCCCCAAGCTGCTCAAGGTGCATGTCCCAATGTTCTAGGGACGCAACCTCCCCAATTTTCTCAACCATACCAGGAGCCCCAGCAGTCAGCGCAACAATGCGGATGCCACAGGTTTAGGCCGCGTGGACATCAGTTTAAGAAGAAGCAGGGTTCTAGTTCTTCTGGTTTGGGCAGTTCGAGCAGCAGTAGCAGCCCCAGGGCTATATTTTGTGGTCAATGTGGAGGCAAACACCCTACGAAGCAGTGTGTAGGGGTTCAGGGTGCTTGCAATAATTGTGGGAAGTACGGGCATTTTGCAAGAGTATGTCCGTTGGCAGGATCTCATCACACCGCTGCCCCACCGCAGGGTCGTTCTGGTGGGTCATCTCGAGGTCGTTCTTTCCCTGTTCAGCAGCAAATGATGGGGGAAGCTCAGCATAGGCCGTTTCAGCAGCCTGCTCCTTTGCGTTTTGGACAGTCCGCCCAACCCCAGTTCTCAGGACCTCAGCATGCCCAAGTGAATGCCATGACCAGGGAGCAAGCGGAGGGCACGCCAGGAGGAGTGATTTTATGTACTTGTACTGTTTTTGATTTTCCATCACGTGTGTTGTTTGATACTGGAGCATCACATTCGTTTATAGCTGATACATTTGTCGTTGAGCATGATTTACATACCACTATTTTTCATGATATTGTTTCTGTTGCGACTCCTATCGGCACGAGCCTGTTCTCCCAATATTTGTTGATTGGCATGCTTAGATTTGGTGAGAATGTGTAGGTAGCTAATTTGATCCGATTTGTGATGTGGGATTTTGATTGCATAGCGGGAATGGACATGTTGTCTGGGTTTAGGGCCACTGTGGATTGTTTTAATGGCGTTGTGCATTTTCGGCCCCAGTCCGACGAGCAGATTCCCAATCAAAAATTCCGTTGATCTCGGCTATGGAGATGTTTAGCCTCTTGTCGATGGACAATGTAGGGTTTATGATTTATGCTTTGGATGCATCCTGGAGGTCATGCGTAGAGCTTAGTGACATCCCCGTTGCTCGTGATTTCCTCGATGTGTTCCCCGAGGAAACTCTTGGTTTTCCTCCGAGGAGGGAGATCGACTTCAGCATTGAGTTGGTTCCTGGTACAGATCCTATTTCGCGAACCCCGTATCGTTTAGCACCAGCTAAGTTGAGAGAGCCGAAGGTTCAGCTTAGTGATTTGTTGGAGAAAGGCTTCATTCGACCGAGCATGTCACCATGGGGAGCTCCTATTCTGTTTGTGAAGAAGAAGGATGGTTCGATGAGGATGTGCATCGACTTTCGGCAACTGAATAAGGCTACTATTAAGAATAAGTACCCTTTACCGAGGATTGATGATTTATTCGATCAGCTCCAAGGTTCAGCCGTGTATTCTGAGATCGATCTATGTTCAGGGTACCATCAGTTGCGGATTCGAGAGAAAGATGTTGTGAAAACTGCGTTTCGAACGAGGTATGGGCATTACGAATTCTTTGTTATGCCTTTTGGTTTGAGTAATGCTCCTGCAGTTTTCATGGACCTGATGAATCGAGTCTTTAGAGAGTTCATCGATCAGTTCGTGATTGTTTTCATCGATGACTCCGATGCAACATAAAGTGCACATGAAACTGGTCCTCCAAACACTTCGAGACTCACAGTTGTACGCCAAGTTCTCTAAGTGCGATTTTTGGTTGGATAGAGTAGTGTTTCTGGTTCATGTCATTTCGGCTGAAGGATGATCTGTTGATCCCAGTTAGGTAGAGGTTGTAGTAAACTGGGAATGTCTCAAGAACGTTTCGGAGGTTCGTATCTTTTTGGGATTGGCTATCTATTATTGACGCTTCATCGAGGGATTTTCTAGTATAGCTAAACCTATGACTCAGTTGACCCAGAAGGACAAGAGATTTGTTTGAACGGAGGAATGCGAGAATAGTTTCCAACTGCTCAAAGAGAAGCTAACTACAGCGCCGGTGTTAGCTTTACCTTCGGGTTCATGAGGTTTTGTGGTATGTTCCGATGCTTCGCTTAGTGGATTGGGTTGCGTTCTGATGCAACATTGTCGAGTCATCGCGTATGCTTCCCGTCAGTTGAAACCCCATGAGACTCGATACCCAGTTCATGATTTGGAGTTGGCGGCAGTTGTCTTTGCTTTGAAGATTTGGCTCCACTATCTCTATGGCGAACAGTTTGTGGTGTATACTGACCACAAGAGTCTTCAGTATATCTTTTCATAGTCCGATTTGAATATGAGGCAGCGTAGGTGGATGGAGCTGCTTAAGGATTTTGATTGCGAGATTCAGTATCAGCCTGGGAAAGTGAATGTAGTTGCTGATGCACTTAGTAGAAAATCTCAAGTGGCGATTATTGCATCGCTCAATATCTCGAAGGTTCAGGAGCATCTGAGCACTACTGGTTGGAGTTTTTACCCAGGTGATGACTATTTTGTGGTGTCATCTTTTCCTCAGATCATTTCGGATGTCAGGGAAGCTCATAGAACGGATCCATATGTTCATGAGTTGAAGTTGAAGATCGAGATGGATAGTTGGAGGATTATTCTGTCACATCTGATGGATGTTTGAGGTTTAGAGGCAGGATGTGCCTAACTTGATTGAATTAAGGGAAATGATCCTAAGAGAAGCTCACTGTAGTCGTCATAGTTTCCATCCTGGTGTAAGAAAGATGTACCATGCCTTAAAACTGCACTATTGGTGAGCAAGTTTGAAGAATGATGTTGCTGACTTTGTTGCTCATCGTCTGAATTGTCAGCAAGTTAAGGCAGAAAGGATGAGACCTGGTGGACTAATGCAGAGTTTGGAGGTGCCCCAGTTGAATTGGGAGCATGTGGCTATGGATTTTGTGACCCATTTGCCTCGTTCCAGCCGTGGTTGTGATGCTATTTGGGTAGTAATTGACAGACTTTCGAAGTTAGCCCACTTTATTCCCTACAACATGACGAATTCTTTGAAGAAATTGACGAAACTATACATTGATTTTGTAGTTCGACTACATGGAGTGCCTGTGTCCATAGTTTCAGACCGAGATCTGAGGTTTACTTCCAGATTTTGGAAGAGTTTACAAGCAGCTTTAGGCATTAGATTGGCTATGAGTATAGCCTATCATCCCCAAATCGATGGCCAATCTGAGAGAATGATACAGACCTTGGAGGATATGTTCCGAGCTGTTGTTATGGACTTCAGTGGTAGCTGGCAGGATTCGTTGTCGCTGGTGGAATTTTTGTACAATAACAGCTACCAAGTAACGATTGGTATGGCACCGTTCTAAGCGTTGTATGGCAGGAAGTGCAAATCGTCAATTTGTTTGGAAGACGTGGGGGAGAAGTAGCTGTCTTCTCCTGAATTTGTGCAGCATATGAGAGATCAAGTGGATCTGATTCGACAACATATGAAGGCTGCACAAGATCGCCAAGCTAGTTATGCAAATCGAAGGTGTAGGCCTTTAGATTTTCAGGTTGGTGATCGGGTTTTCCCTTTCAGAAGTGTTATGAGATTTGGACACAAGGGAAAATTAGCTCCTCGTTATGTTGGACATTATGAAATTGTGGAAAGGATCGGTCGTTTGGCTTACCGTTTGTTATTGCCACCTGAACTGTCCTCATTCCGCGATGTGTTTCATGTGTCTATGCTGAGGAAGTATGAGCCAGATCCTTCGCATGTGCTACAAACTGACGAGGTGGAGCTGGATCGAACTTTGAGTTATGTTGAGTATCCTTTGCAGATTCTGGACAGGAAGGAGAAAAAGCTCAGAAACAAGACCATTCCTTTGGTTATGGTCCAATGGAGCAAGCATTGTAGGGAAGAAGCTACGTGGGAGTTAGAGGAGAAGATTTATCGTGAGTGACCTCATTTGTTTGAGTAGTATGAACTCCAGTAGCTAGATTGTTTGATTTTGTTTGCCCAATTATCTTGAACTCTTGGTTAGTTGGGTTGTGCGATTGTTGTCTCCAGATTTGAAATTGTTATCTGAATCCTGGTATACTAGGACATCTTCTGTATCTTTTAACCAGTTTTAATGTTTTGGTGTTATTCTGTAATTTTGAGATTTGGATCAGGTTTGGAGTTTGTTGTGTGATTTGAAGGACGAAATCCATTTTTAGTGGGGGAGAAATGTGAGATATGAATCGTTAATTATTAATTTGGATAATTAATCGGGCTTTGGATTAGAATTGAAAAAGAGCTAGTTGGTTTGTGCGTGAAATAGCTCTGATCTGGTTCGTAGAACGGTCAAATCTTGTTGGTTGAGCGCTCAAGAATCGTGTCGCGAGTTATTCTGGGAGCGCAAAGTGGAATATTTGGAATTATAGTGGAGCGATGTCGTTCTGGGAGAAACCAGATTTGAGAGTGAAATCTGGTAGTACTGAATAGACCGGTCGGTTCGTTGTTTTAATGTAAACCGGTGCGGTTCGTGAGTATCGACCGAGGCAAGATCTGAATGAATGTGAGCTGGTAGTTCGGATCTGGGTAATGATGCGACGCCGTTTATAGATACAAGTTTATGAACTAGCTGGATTGTTGTACGATGTTGTTTAGAGAAACCATCTGAGATGTGAGATTTGGATGCATGAGAGCTGGCTGGTTACGGGAGCTGGATTGTGGTGCGACGCCGTTTTGAGAAACCAAATCTGGGTGCGAGCTGGTCACTCTGAGCGCACTCATGTGCGACGTCGTTTTGGTAGTAGCGTGCTGGTATGGCGTATAGTCCACATATGGAGTAGTACACAGATCTGAGTTGGTACTAGCTGTGAGCCCTATGCTGTCGGTGGATACTGTTCACCAGATTTGGGCAGATTTAAGTTGTATATATAGAGGACTTTGACTGTGGTTTCGCAATTATTTCCCAACACTTAAAAGATATTCCTTTCGAGAGTTCGATATCACAGTTCGTCTTAGAACCCTAGTTACTGTTCACCGTGATGGATTTCCTTCGATTCCCGATGGTAGACGACGCAGATTTGAGCGAGATTGGTATCGTTGATGTTCCTCTTGCTAAGACGCCTCCATTACTACCTCTTTTGGAGAGCTTTGAGCTACTGGAAGAAGAACGCGAAGAATCTACAGTGCATTGTTGTTCGTATACTGACATATTTGATTCTTCTGTTCAGGTAGTGCTTTGAGTAAGTATTAGATCCTACCTTGTGCTTCATTTAGAGCTAGTTTCTGTGTTAGAAAGGTAGGATAAAGCTGGGTTGAGGTGGCTCCCAGTTCGTGTTTCTGTGCGTAATGACCCTGAGCTGGTTGTTGTTGTTTGGCCAAGTAGGTGGAAGATTTGAGTTACTCAGGACTTTTGTTTTGGTAATTGTAGCTCAGAGACTGAAGGTACGGATTTGAGCTTGTATTACAGCTTTCAGATTGGCATGGATATTATGTGTGCTTTCTGGTATGTTTTGCATTGTATGCTATCGTGCTGTTATTGCTTACTGATGTTTTGTGCCGAACATTGTAAGCTGTTGCATTGGCATACCCGCATTTTCCCATGTTGAGCTCATATATGTTAGCCATTTGTTGTTGTGCTAACCTGTGTGTACCAGGAGTCTGTTTTGAGGACGAGTGACAATATCGTGCTCCTCATATCCCTGCTGGGTAGTTGTTAGCCGCTATGAGACGAGTTGGTAGCTACCACGCTCTCATGAGCTTTGGCAATAGCAGGTTGAGTAATCTGGTTTATGCCCTGGTACAGTGTACTGAGACGAGTGGATAGCTACCACGCTCTCACATGCTTCGTGGCCACATTCTCCTTGTGATCTGTTGACAGCTTCTGAGCTGGTTCTTGAGCTCCTTTGGCTTCCTGATTCGTTGTAGCCTTGCATCCTACTGTCTCATGCATAGCACGTGCATTTATATTTGTTTCTATCTATTGTTGTTTGTATTGCTCTCCCTATTGGGGTTTGACCCCTATCCCTCTGGGCTGGTTGTTTTGGTTGTCTGTGTGTTGTTCAGGTTACCAAGGTTTCTCAGCTAGTCGTGGAGATGACTCAGCTGGTGGTGCCCCAAGAGGTGGATAGAGTGTCCCAGTTATGTATATTTTATAATTATGTATTAGAGTCGTCATCGGGGAGTGTCCCCTATTGGGGTTTGACCCCTATCCCTCTGGGCTGGTTGTTTTGGTTGTCTGTGTGTTGTTCAGGTTACCAAGGTTTCTCAGCTAGTCGTGGAGATGACTCAGCTGGTGGTGCCCCAAGAGGTGGATAGAGTGTCCCAGTTATGTATATTTTATAATTATGTATTAGAGTCGTCATCGGGGAGTGTCCCGTAGTGATGTTCTATTGCTGATTTGATTTTATTGACTGGGAGACACTCGATGCTTGTATTGTTATTTGCTTGTTGATTGGTTCTTGTGTTGTAAAACCAATATTTTGACTATATGTTTATTTTTAAATTATGTTTCCTAAGTCAGGACAAAGCGAAAAATTTTAGCCACTTTTTAGATGTTTCCGTATTTGTTATTGCGTGGTTAATCTCTGATTTGTGCACCGGGCCTGAAACAAGAGCAGCTTAGATGGAGCTTCAAAGAGGCGATCAGCTGTGTTACGATTAGCTGAAAGGGAATCAGCTGAGAGGCGATCAGCTGAGAGGAAGAGAAAGAAGCAAGACTCAGAATAGAACAGCTCAGAGCAGATCAGCTCGAAGGCATTCAGCTTAGATTCATCATCTTAGAGGAAATCAAATCAAAGCAAAGCAGTTTGAACACGAACGTATGGGAAAACTTGGATTAAAGTAATTCAAAATGATTTAGCTATGTGTACATCAGATCTAGAACAAGGACAGAGAACATTAAATTGTCTCACCTACTTATATACGATAAAAGGACAACAAGGACACAATGTCAGAAACATTACAGAAGCTTTTCAACGATTAGGAGATTGTATCCAACGGTAACATTAGACTAGAGACCTTATATATACAAGCTGAACTGATAAGATTGGGGGGCGAGAGAAGGCGAACGAATAGTGAGACAGAACTACAAAAGAAGATAAATAGAGAGAGTCATCGCCATGCGCAAAAACAGAGAGAGCGAAGTAGTCGACGATGAGATCATAGGAGCTTAATCGTCATAGTTGACTGCTGAGTCTATAGCTTTGAAGAAGCACTTCCAAGGGTGTGAGGAAGAATTCGAGAGTTTATTCACTGTAATATTTCTCATACACAGATTCACTCACATATATGAGAATCAAGAGCTGAATAGAATAGATGAGTGAATCACACCCCAAATCTACAAATCTGTCTTGACACGAAGACGTAAAACTTAGTGTTTGTAGTCTTTGAACAGAGACGTGAAACATGTTATTAGAAATTAAGTTCATACAGCCTGCGAGCCATTGTGCAGAAGAGTCTAGGAGTTCAGCTTTGGGCAGTGGGTAAGCCCTAGCTTAGTGGGTCAGTACAAATCTTTGTATGATCAAAGTATTCTAGTGAAAACCATCCAGTTTGGAAGAAGGTGAGACGTAGGAGCGAGGGTCCGAACATCCTTAAAAAAATTTCAGATGATTCATTTACAGCTTTCCGCATACATTATTTATCTGTGCATTTCATTATTTTGAAACCATCAGATTTTGATTTTTAGAGAGTACTTCGGGTTATTTCCGCATGATTTATTATCATACCCGATCTACTTGTTGGTGCTCATATTTTTCAAGAACCAGAACTATTGTATCTCACGTTTTTATTCGTTCAGATCGTGCGTGATCTGTACTGTACTGTAGCGCACGATCTATTATTTTCGATCCTAACAAGTGATATCAGAGTAGGTTGTTCTCGAAAAGAGCATTCTTTTTAAATTAAATTTTTTAAAGGTTTTAAAAAGTGTTTTCAGATTCATTTTGTGAAACAGTGATGGTCCCTTGAAATTGAAAAACACCAGACTAAACAATCAGAAGCACCAGAAGCACAAAGCTCTGATACCACTTGATGGTCCGTTAATTGAAGGATCAAAAAGAAACCTAGCAGCCGCTGTTTAAAATGAGCAATTAAAATTTTGCGCGCTGCTAATTCTGGAGCTGCAATAGCTCGTTTGTTCTTGAACATATAAAATCAAAGCTTGAGCACCGGAGACCGATCTGGTATGATTTAAAAATCATGCGGAAAATACCAGAACTGAATCCTAATATTTTAAAACAACTCAAACAGATTTATGTACAACATAAATCTGTTCAAGACTTTTCGTGCTTGTGTGTGCTGCTGATATGATATGCTAAGTGCTGAAACTGTTTATGCGTGCAATGCTTAATGAAATATGCTAA
>KQ989772.1:199341-235166 GCA_001598015.1 Dorcoceras hygrometricum | reverse complement strand
CCTCCATGGAACGTCTAGTCCTCCTACCTCCTTCTCGTCTCGGCGGCATCTAAACAAGCCTAGAGGTAAGATCTCACAGCAGATAGAATAACAAGACAGATAATAGATCACATAAAGTCACGAGGCAATCAAAATCAAATCAAAACTCTGTGCCTAGACTCGAGTGTGATCAAAAGAAATCGAGCTTATCCCAGTTTAAGCTCTGATACTAAAAATGTCAGGCCCAGTGCTAATTACTAACAATCAACACATAATAAGCGCATAAACACGGAAGCTTAAAATCAGGGCTTAAAAATTTTTCGAAATACAATGGGCCTGAACTTCAAATCATACATTCAAAATATTCAATACTCAAAATATGAGTTAACTCAAACTCATATGCAACAACATAATATCAAACAAATACAGATCCCCAATACATGATAACACGGGGCATCCCCCGGCTCAATACATATCATACATATATATATATAACTGGGACTCAAGAATGCGGGGATCTACCAGCTGAACCTCCACTCTGCCCAGCTTGGTTACCTGTATTTCCTACAAGTGGGTAACACAGACCCAAACAAAACAAAAGCAGGAAACAAGTACGAGGTCAAGCCTCAGTACGAAGAGCTATCAAACAACTATGCATGCAACATGCTAACAATCAATGCTATTAAATGCATGTGGCTGTCAAAGGAAAATCGGTCAACTAGGCCAGTCTATCAACCGGCAAAACATAGCAAGTAGCCTCAATACCACGGTCTATCAACCGGGAAATCATCGGTCCGTGATCATCGGGGCCCGTCAGCCCATCACAGCTCGGCGGTAGACACTGATATCCAGTAGTCACCGCTCCGATGATAGCGTTGGACTGGTGCACAACACATCTATTGATCAGCTCCAACGTGGCTTGGGTCATCAATCAAATCTGTCAAGGCCCAATATGTATGCATGTATGCCAATCAATATCAATGCTCAATGCATACAATCATAATACGTGAAAACAGAATATCAAGTTCAATCAATTCAACAGCTGTTCCACGTAAACACATAACAGAAACACCACACATTCCACAACATCGATTCAGTCATGTTCACGCTCAAGCTGTAAGTGCTGCTCAATTCGTACCTCTCTTCTTCAAATTACCTAACAGATTTCTCCTGGTTCAATTCACGCAGCAGGAACTTCCTTGAAGCTGAAATCTGTTACAACATAGCTAATATCTTAGCTCAATTCTAATCATAATTACGTTAAACCTACAGCCAGAAGCTAATCCAAATTCTACACTTCTACGCAGGCTTAAACTACAAGAAATGCTCACCCAAAAGCTCAACAGAAACAACGGCAGAAACTGCTCAACGAAACCAGCAACTCACGAACGAGCAGGGCCTTCGGGATTTATCAACTTGCTGCTCCTAGCTTCCAAACTAGTATCAATGGGAAGAACAAGTCTCAAGGAGTCCAGCGCCACTAAGAACGTCAAAAACAGAGACTGGAATCGACGGAAAATGGCGATGGAAAATCACGGTGAACAGTAGCTATTTCGAGGGTTCGGAAAAGAGGAGATAAGGAATGACTAGTTCAAAATAATCCTAAGTGTCGAACGACACTTCTACTTATAATCTCCCAAATCACCATCTGCTGATCATCAAATCAATCAACAAGACCAGCAGGTATCGACCAGCAGGAACCAACTCTTTCCATTCAATAAAATCAGAAGGAGCAATCACTAAGCATTCGTGAGAAAACACTTCAAAACGACACCGTTCCAACTTATCAAAACGACGCCGTAGCGTTAAATCAGCACAGCAGCTCACTTCAAAACAACCAACAACTGGTTCCAGCTGCAACAACCGAAACGCAGCGTTTTAACTTAATCAAACGATGTCGTCGCGCCTACACAAACAAATCCAGCCGATGCACTACAAAATCAGCAGGTGCACAAGGAAAACTCTCGCAGCTGGTTACCACGTGCGTAAAAGACGCTTTCACAAAACGACGACGCATGCAACACCAGCAGTTGCATGTAGGAAACTCCTACTGCTGGTTTCTCACTACGACGCAATGCACACGTAGGCGTTACTATCAGCAGCTGGTCACTTCTATCTAACGCAACTGCTGAATCCCCTAGTCAACACTCAAAATCGTTGACCAACACGTGTCGCTTCCTCAATCATTCTCGCGCCAAAAGCAAAATCGGCCAGCAGCAACCCTTTCAACCGAACTAAAACCAGCAGATGCAACGCGTCACGCCTACTTTACCCTACCGATGCAAACACCAGCAGGTAGCTACAGTACCGTTGACCAGCGTTGACTTTACTAAAATTTCGATAATTCTCGTTTCCTATACAAGCGCTGCAACTGAAAATTCAGCAGGAATCATATTCCCTCAAAATACACGTGATTAATCCCAAATCGAAACAATTAATCACTAATCTAAATTCTCCATCCTCACAAATGTTCTCTCCAAAGCTGGAACCTTCGATAGCTCTAGTCCAGTCTGATAACTACAACCAGTTCTTTCCTAATCTTAACCCAGCTTATGCTCAGACCCCGAAATTGCTCGTTGCTACTATGTTATTCCCAAAACAGTTTGCGATGCGCTATTCAGCTTTCGCTGTCTCCTCTTAATCACATAGCGTCCATATCATCTCAAGCACCTAAGTGGCAAAGCACGTACATAAATCAGCTCATGATGGTCAACCCCACTCACAAGGGTCAACTCAGCTTATGGCATACGTAACCCCGAAGCTGCATCCAGCTTACATCTATAACCTAAACTGCCCTCAGCTCAGAGCGTTGCACTGTGCTTCTTTACGCTGCAACAGCATCAGTTCGCATGCCCAGCATGGATAAATACAACACAGGAAATCAACCCGTCAGCTCACCACTAAATCTAAACTGCCCTCAGCTCAGAGCGTTGCACTGTGCTTCTTTACGCTGCAACAGCATCAGTTCGCATGCCCAGCATGGATAAATACAACACAGGAAATCAACCCGTCAGCTCACCACTAAATCCTAACTGCTATCAGCCTTGAGCACTGCACTGGACTAGTTCTTGCATCATCAGCAGCTCCACAACCCAGCACAACACAGTACTCAATTTCCAGCTCGCATTCAAGCTGGTCCAGCTCGCTACTACCCAGCACACCAGCGCCAACAACTTTATCTTTCCACCATTTGCACACACTCAACCAGCTCAGCCCTAAGACCAGCTTGCATCTCTGGGGTTAGCACGAAGCATCTGGACAACTTACATCGATGCTGATCTAAACTAATATCCTATGCAGCTCCTTCCATCATCTTAGCATCAACCCTAGAACCAGCTTGTGTCCGAGCTGTTCCCTCTTAATGGATGATCCTCAAGCTGATCTATACTGATTAGTTATCCACTAACTCTGACTGATTAAGCCACTAATATTTGGCTAATTACAGTCCTCACATACTTCCCAACTTAAGAGATTTCATCCTCAAAATCAAGTACAACAGTGTGTAAACACCAACTTAAGTAACCGCACAGACCGGAAAGAACGGAGCACCAACCGAACATAGGAGAGAACTCGACACTCAAAAGAATATGAGGCTACTCATGCCTTCTCTAGGTTGCCACCACTCAGGTAAACACCTTCTCCAACACACTAACTCTTGTGCACCGATAGCCAAGGTATGGTCTGCACCTCAATGATTTCTCCTCTCTGTCCAGACGCTCATTGGATAAACATTACCTAACAGGGTTTTCTTCAGCTCAACTCCATCAGTCCTCAACACATAGAAAGATCTGGTTTTCTCTTCCTCGGGTTAGACACATGAAAACTCATCATGCATCAACAAGCACTCCGTTGGCATCCGCAAACTGCACGTCAAAACAGCTAATCTGCTCAAAAGTTCGTAAGGACCGATGACTTTAGGAGCTACCTCACCCTTTCTTCATTCTTTCAACACGGTCTGAAAAGAAAAAAACTTGCAAAATGCATGATCTTCTGCTCAAATGTTATCGCAATAGCTCGTAGATAATGCTAAAACTGCCCGATCCACTCAGATTGGCCATATGTTTAGGTTGGTATGCGTCTCTCACCGCCAATATAAACCTCAAAGTTACCTGCAAGGGCTTCCTACATCAGGAAGTAACTCGAAAATCCTTGATGGAGACAGTCAAAACCTGCGCATCATGCGAAATCACCGCAAGGTTGATGTACAACTTCGACATCTTATACATACTTCAGCTGCACTAATGAAACTTAGCAGGGACGAACTTCAACCGTAAACCTACTATTACCCGAAATCGTCTTACAATCTCAACCCGAATGAGTTAAAAGGGTAACTAGATCTCTAGTCTTGAGCTTTCACTTTCAAGGAGCACTCAACAACGCAGAAGCATCAGAATCACACTGCAAGCCTTCTGCACTACAAGGTACATACTGGCTTAGTGATCAAACGCAGCCTTCGCTCTTGATCAAGTCAGATCTTCTTGGTCCCCCACCTGCTGCACCACTGGTGGTGAAGACCACTGATTTTCCTCAACTCTTCCAGTTGATAAAACAAATCTGCACTTCTTACCTAGCAACACTTCAAAGGATGTCATCCAGAACATCACTTGGTCACTAAAACAAGACCAAAGCTCCACCAAAAGCAAGGAATTTCTATCAACCACCATCGAAATCCAAAGTTACAGCTTGTAACATGCCTTCCAAAATCTCCATGGTTGACGTACCACCTTGTCATCTTCTTCAAAGGAAACCTGTCACACCAAATAGGACAGTAGTCAAGCATGCTCTAAGCTGACTCTATCACAGTTTAGCTTACTCAACTACACTGTCGACTCGGACTGGCACAGGCAACAATCAGCCAGAACTCTAAGTTGTTACTCAGCTCGAAACGTCCAGCTTGCCTCAAGCTGAAAGCTCCACTCCAAGCAGACAACAATGACACGCTACCAATTCGAATAGCATAACTCAGCTCACCAGAGCCTAAATTCAGCTCGCAATTCACGTCAGAAGATCATCTCCAAGCTAATCTAGCTTGCTTCGACTCCAAGGCCTCGCATGTTGCACAAAACAGCTCAACACCAGCGCCTGATGGATAGACTCATATCCACTTCTCCAAGCACTATTTTCGAACTCACGGGTCATCAATAGCATCATCCTGGATATTGTCGAATACTCTTCAACACGACAGGTGCACATCGGTAAAGAGACTCTAAAGATCGGAGCGAACCCGGGCACCAACTCAAGGCTGAAAATGTTCTCTCGCTCTATGAAAAAATCCAGGAACCTCATCCCGAGGAACATCCAGAACTAAAGATCAATGGAAAAAAACTATTGGAGCCTTCTCCTCAGATTTGCCATACAAGTCGGTACTATCACACGGGACAATCTAACTCTCACCGGTAGGAGGATCAAAAGACACCGCATCACACCAACAAGGCGGGGTAGACTCAACCCACACGCCGACACAATCATGCCGGAACAAACGTGTGATGTTCTCGTGCCAACACAAAACTCACGCATTAAAATCCAAAGACAAAGAAAATACCTACGATCTCTCCTCAAGCAAATCATTAGCATGTTCTCCAGTCAACATCCTCAACTACGACGTCGTCAAACTCAATCTCGTCTCATCCTCATACTGCACAGGTCAAACTAATCCACCATGTGCTCAAACCATCCCTCGCCTGCAAAATCACCTTCAGCACCAATGAAGGTATGGGATACGACTCGCTGAACTCTAATCAGAACCAGCTCCACATCATCAACTCATCGAGTAAAAATCTCTTGGTCTCGGACTGTCGCGTATGACGTCTCAAAGAACTCACGGCTCAGAATCATCCTCCTCACTGTAAGAAATTCAAGGCTCGACTACAATCTGCCTACCATCTCTACCTCTACCATTACTCAGCAGCATCTCAGAGGCACACAAAGGTAAGCACAACAAAGCAGGAAATCAAAATAATCAAGCGCATACAGGAGGAGAATTACTGTGCCTAGACTCGAGTGTGATAGAAAAATAATCTATCTTATCCCAGTTTAAGCTCTGACAAACTATCAGGCCCGGTGCTCTTAATCAGAGATTAATCAAGCAAATCACGGAAGCTTAAAAAGTGGATAAAATTTTTCTTTTAGCCTGACTGAAACATATCTCATTCAAAATAAGTTCATACTCAAAATATGAACTTTAACTCAAAAGTCAGAAGATACAAACCACAATAAGAATATACATGCAACTCTAATCGAATCAACAACAACAACAAATACACAGGGCATCCCCTGGTAACGACTCGATAAACATATATATAAATAACTGGGAACTCAACGCCTGGAACTCCATCAGCTGACTCAACACTCTGACCAGCTGATCTACCTGCAAAGGCCTGCAATGGCCAACACACAGCCAAAGCTGACCCAATAGGAAAAGTAAACGAGGTCAAAGCATAGTACGAAGAACAACTCATACAACTAATCAAATCAGGCATCAAACATGTCATGTCGTGCACTGCATGAATAAAGGTACAATGCATTATCGGGGCTCATGGATCCACTCAACAGCTGGGAATACAACATGCACAGAAACGAACCAACAGCTGGTGGAAACAAATCTCGTAGGAACAGCTCAACAGCCGGAGGTACAAGGCTTGCAGAACAACTCTATGGCTGAAAGTACAAACAATAGTGGTCACGGAGCATGTGATAGCGTGGTAGCTATCCACTCGTCTCAACACGCAATACCAGAAGCAAAGATAAAACAACTCAACCTGTTGTGCCCCACTCATGAGAGCGTGGTAGCTATCCACTCGTCTCACAGAGACAAACACCCAACAGCAGGGAGAAGAGGAGCACGGTAGCTCGCTGCTCGTCCTTAATAAACCCATCAACAAGCTTCCTGGTACATATAGATTAGCACACAACACCAGCAGAGGATAACAAGCAAAGCCCACAACATGAAAAGGCTAGCAGAATATTACGAGGTAGCTCGCTAATAGGGTACAACCAAAAACGGATCACAGAGAAGCTCAACAGCAGTAACGACTAGCAAAAGGTTACAAAGGGGCATAATCTCAACTCACAGAATAGCATGCAGGTCACAAGGGAGGAGCTCGATATGCTATGCTGATGAATTATAGGATCAACATGATGTGTATGTTTTCCAAATTAACAAATCACATGCTACAACATACAATCATATACAAAAGTAATAGCACAACATCAAGAACAGCAGGTAATACACATAGCAGCTTAAAGAATCAGTCTACAAAGCAAACCAGCTTAATCTACAACATGACACACAAGGCACATCTAGACAGCACGCATAAACAGATTTCCATGCCTATCTCAAGACTGTATGTATAAGCTCAATCCGTACCTTATGCAGATCTTACCACAGCCTCAATCGAAGCTCACGGCCAACAGCTCTGGCCACCAATACAGATCAAAAACTCGAGAGAGCTATGGATCTGTAAAATATCTACGTGAATCAGCGCAGACTCACGTTCAAATAGCTCATGGCCTAAACCTCTAAGGTCAGCCAGCTCAAGCTCTACGGCTAAGCTCAGATCATAGCCCAAATACAGATATATAAGGGCGGAAATCAACACTAAGACCTTCAGTTACTTCAACGAAGCTCAGCTCAGCTGGAACTTCTAAAACTCGAACGTTTCAGCTTTCATCGACTTCTCTATTTATTCCCTATAGGCCTCCAAACTGGTACGAGGTTAAAGATCTCGGACAGATGCTTCTAGCTCTAGCACCCTTGCTCAAAACCAGTCGGCCAAACTACTAAAATTGAAATGAGAAGGTCTCGGATGAAAAGTGCTAGCTAGGGTTTCTAAAGAGAATTATCGGGAGAGAATAATATCAGAGGTGTAAAATGACTACGTGTTGGTCCATGGTAAACTATACATATCTACTTAATCTACCCTTGTCTGCTATACAGTGCTTACAATTCGGCTCGGCACTCGGCACTGTATCAGCTCACGCATGCAGCTCAGTACGCACAACCATTCAGCTCTCAACTGATCAGCTTTTGGGACGCTGTTCAGCTCTCGCGTACCCTTCAGTTCGCAAACTCCATTCAGCTCTCGGGTATTACTCCAGCTCAGGAGAAGTACGATCAGTTCTCATCCAAACTGACCACTACCCACAGCTTTCACCCAAAGCTAATTCTGCCAATCAGCATAGTGCCACCTCTCGAAATCTGCTCCTTCAGATCAGAGCATCCAGAACCCTTCTAAGCTAAATCCAGCTTACACTCACACTGGAAATCCCAGAACTGTTCTCCTAAAGGCTGTAATTTCCAGAACAGCTTACGGTAGAAATTTCCTTCAAGATAACAAAACAATTCCGCTCAGGTCACATCTACAGTGTCATACACAGCTCAGGCTTCTACACTGTATACTGCACAGCGTACAAATCAGCACGCGCGCATGCATAGACCAGCTTACGGGACCACACTCAGCTCTCACCCAAACCTATCCGCACAACATCTTGTGCTAGGAACAGTAGAGCATATCACGCCAGCTCAGCATAGGGTAAACCGCACAGCGCTACCAGACAGCTTACACCAACTCAGATCAGACCGCCTCCCTGCAATTCAGCTTTGGATACCCTGTCCAGCTTACAGTAGCCACAATAGCCCGTGATGCTATCAGTTTGCAGAGCCTAAGCCTTGAACAGCTCACAGTATTCACAGTAGTACCGCTTGCAACAACAATACAGATTACGCATACTGAGTAGTTCTCTCCAAAGCTGGAACCTTCAACATCTCTCGTCCAGTCTGATAAGTACAACCAGTTCTTAAGCTGAACCCAGCTTATGCTTAGACAGCAAAACCCATAAATTTCTCGTTGCTACTATGTTATTTCAAAACAGTTTGCGATGCGATATTCAGCTTTTGTTGTCTCCTCTAGATCACAGAGCTTCCATATCAGCTCACGCACCTAAGTGTCAAAGCACGTACATAAATCAGCTCATGATGGTCAACCCAACTCAAAAGGGTCAACTCAGCTTACGGCATACGTAACCACCGAAGCTGCATCCAGCATACATCTATAACCTAAACTGACCTCAGCTCAGAGTGAACCACTGTGCTGCTTTATGCTGCAACAGCATCAGTTCGCGTGCCCAGCATGGCCAAATACAGCATAGGAAATCAACCCGTCAGCTCACCGCTAAATCCTTTCTATCAGCTCTGAGCATTGCACTGGAATAGTTCTTGCACCAGCAGCAGCTCCACAACCCAGCACAACACAGTGCTCAACTTCCATCTCGCATTCAGGCTGGTCTAGCTCGCGTACTACACAGCACACTGGCGCCAACATCTTGATATTTCCACTATTTGCACACACTCAGCCAGCTCAGCCCTAAAACCAGCTTGCACCTCTGGGGTCAGCACAAAGCATCCGGACAACTTACATCGGTGCTGATCTGAACTGAAATCCGATGCAGCTCCTTCCATCAGCTTATCATCAACCCTATAACCAGCTCGTGTCCGAGATTTTCCCTCTTAACGGATGCTCCTCAACCTGACCTATACCGATTAGTTAGCCACTAACCCGGACTGATTAAGCTACTAATCTCCTTTGATAATTACAGTCCTCAGAATATGTCCAAGATGATCCAGTAGAGAACGCCCAAACTGATTCAGCAAATGACATCCAAGATGATTCAGCTTAGAGCAAAGATCAGAATAGAAAACAGTTTAGAGAAGTTATCAGCTTGAAGAAGCAAACCAGCTTAGAAGAGTTCAGCTGAGAGATGAAAAATCTAAGAAATCGACCAGATTAGCTCAGAAGAGAACAAGATCAACTCAGAAGAGAACAAGATCAACTTGGGATATATAAGCTGGAACAACAGAGCAAGATCAGCATAGCGTCGACCAATTTAGAGCAGATAAGAACAATAGCATCTTAGAGAAGAAAAAGGAAGATCGAAATAGCTTAGAGCAAGAGCAGCTTAGATGGAGCTTTAAAGAGGCGATCAACTGAGATATGATCAGTTGAAATGGAATCAGCTGAGAGGCGATTAGCTGCGAGGAAGAAGAAGAAGCAAGACTCAGAATAGAACATCTCAAAGCAGATCATCTCGAAGGAATTCAGCTTAGATGCATCATCTCATAGAAATCATATCAGAGCAAAGTAGTTTGAACACGAGCATATGCAAAAATTGGATTAAAGTAATTAAAACTGATTTTCTATGTGTACATCAGGTTCAGAACAAGTGTAGAGAACATTAATGGATCTCACCTACCTATGTACGATAAAAGGACAGCAAGGATACAATGCCAGAAACTTTATAGAAGCTTTTCAACGATTAGGAGATTGTGTCCAATGGTAACATGAGACAAGAGACCATATATATACAAGTTGAACTGATGAAGATCGGGGGGCGTGAGAATGGAGAATGAATAGTGAGACAGAACTACAAAAGAAGAGAAATAGAGATATTCATTGCCATGTGAAGAAAACAGAGAGAGCGAAGTAGTCGATGTCATAGTTGACTGCTAAGCATATAAGATTTGAATAAGGACTTCCCAGTGTGTGAGGAAACATTCGAGAGTTTATTCACTGTAATATTTCTCATACACAGATTCACTCACATATATGAGAGCCGAGAGCTGAATAGAATAGATGCGTGAATCACAACCCAAATCTACAAATCTGTCTTGACACGAAGAAGTAAAACTTAGTGTTTGTAGTCTTTGAACAGAGACGTGAAACATGTTCTTAGAAATTAAGTTCATACAGCCTGCGAGCCATTGTGCAGAAGAGTCTAGGAGTTCAGCTTTGGGCAGTGGGTAAGTCCTAGCTTAGTGGGTCAGTACAAATCTTTGTATGATCAAAGTATTCTAGTGAAAACCGTCTAGTGTGGAAGAAGGTGAGACGTATGAGCGAGGGTTCGAACTTCCTTAAACAAATTTTAGATGATTCATTTACAGATTTCCGCATAAATTATTTATCTGTGCATTTCATTATTTTGAAGCCATCGGATTTCAATTTTTAGAGAGTACTTCGGGTTGTTTCCGCATGATTTATTATCATACCCGATATACTTATCGGTGCTCATATTTTTCTAGAAACAGAGCTATTCCGTCTCATGTTTTTATTCGTTCAGGTCGTGCGCGATCTGTCCCGTACTGTAGCATGTGATATGTTTTATATCCTAACAATCTCTGTAAATGAGCAATCTGAGTAGAACTTGTTCGGTTTTGAAAACATAAATCTTGTGCTTTGTCGTTTTTATCCAAACCTATTTTCTATGCTAAAGTTCTAATCTCTGCGATGGAATGTTTAATTGTTTTAAAAGTTTTCTGTAGCATATGATCATTTTTAAAATTCATATCGTGTATTTTTTTCTAAACTGTCGTCCCTGAGAAATATTTATTTCGGAAAACTGAATATCCTTTGTCTATTTCAGAAGGGAGTTTTTATTCATGGGGAGGCGAGATTTCTTAACCTTTTTTCCCACAAAAGGGGGAGAAATATTTTGAAATATGCTTCATCTGCGTTCCATTTTATCCAAGTTTTGAGTTAATCAAAAAATGGGAGATTGTTGGATCTGGAAACAAATTTGGTCTTACTTTTGATAAACACAAAACTTATTCTTATGTTTCTAACAGTTTACTTTAGTGCGCAGGAATCCGATCAGAACATGCCAAGATCTGCTGAAGAACTATACGATATAAAAAGAAGACCTTAGCTCAGTTGAGATGAAGATCCGACCAGTTCAGTTAGCAAGAGCATTTCAGTTCAGTGGACAAGAGCCGATCAGTTCAGAACAAAATAGATTAGTTCTGATTTGAACAGATAAGATCAGTTTAGATATAAACAGAACAGAAATTGATCAGATCAGTCAACAAAATAGTTCAGTTTAGAACAACGTAGAGTTAGATGAAGTGTCAGGCCCTGTGCGCTTATTACAGATTAAATACTCATTTAATGATAATTACACGGAAGCATTTAAAAATATGGGTTAAAATTTTTCGTTTGGGCCTAATACAATTTATCATTCCAAATAATTTTATAATCAAAATAAGTAGTTTAACTCAAAACTCAATCAACACACCAGTTAAACAATAAGTGTCATGCCTCGTGCTCAATTAGAGTAAAACCACGCAATAAACAATAGCGGAAGCATAAAATAGTGGTTAAATTTTCTCTTTTGGCCTGACTTTAGAAAACATATTTAAAATACATTGTTATTCAAACTAATGGTTTTACAACGCTCGAAAAACCAAATACAACACAGCTAACATACAAACATAGAGTGACTCCCAAATTTAAATTCATAATAAATATAACTGGGACACTCTATCCACCTCCTGGGGCACTACCAGCTGGATCAACTCCACGACCAGCGGTGTAACCATGATAACCTGAAAACACACAAAGGCAAACAAGACATCCAGACCTAGAGGGACAAGGGGTCAAACCCCAGTACGGAGAGAAACTGAAAAACAGCAATTAGACAGCAACAGATAATATGCAAGTGCTATGCATGAGTCAAGGCTACAACCGAAGGAAGGGAGCCAAAGGATCTCAAGAGGCAACTCAACAACTGATACGGATCAACTGAGCAATAGTGGCCACGGGGTGTGTGAGTATATGGGAGCTACCCACTCGTCTCAGCACACGGTACCAGATGCACAACAATTCACTCAACCTGCTATTGCCCAGTTCATGAGATGTGGGAGCTACCCACTACGTTCATAGTGTCTAACAGATCCCAGCAGGGAGATGAGGTATACGGGAGTTACCCGCTCGTCCTCCAACATAGCATCCTGGTACACACAGATTAAGATAACAAGGCTTGTCTAAATAAGAACTGAGCTCAACATGAATAATAAGTGTATGCCCATGCAACAGAATGCAACAGCCAACGAATAGCATACACAGCACAGCAGATCAGTAAGTAATAGCAACACAGAAGCAACACAGCAGCTCACATAAAATCCATGCCAAATCTAACGCTGTAAAACAAGCTCTGTCAGGCCTCGTGCTCACAACAGAGTAAAATCATACAAACACACGCGGAAGCTGCTAAAAAGCGGGTAAAATTTTTGCTTTTGGCCTGAAGGTTTAAAACAATATAATTTAAAATACAACAATACTTAAAATAATCCCAGTTTAAAAACAACCAACAACGGTTACAACAAATAATCAAACAGCACAGAAAATGGCATCCCCTGGCACACATCCAGTTACAATACGGGTAAAATTTTTGCTTTTGGCCTGAAGGTTTAAAACAATATAATTTAAAATACAACAATACTTAAAATAATCCCAGTTTAAAAACAACCAACAACGGTTACAACAAATAATCAAACAGCACAGAAAATGGCATCCCCTGGCACACATCCAGTTACAATATCCTAAGCATCACCCGGGACATCCCACCCAAAAGGTGATACAAGTGCATATAAATAATATACATAACTGGGACACTCTAACCATCTTCTGGGGCACCTGTAGCTGGGTTAAACCCACGACCAGCTATAAAACTTGGGTTCCCTGAAAACAACACAACAAGGAAAACAAACCAAGCCCCAGAGGGACATGGGGTCAAACCCCAGTACGGAGAGAAACTATAAAACAGCAGTAAACAGCATGAATAAAATGCAGATGCTATGCATGAAATGAGGGTTAACTGTCAGAGGCTACAACCAAGGAAGGAAGCCAAAGAACTCAAATTCATAGCTCAACAAAATCTGCAATAGATCATATGTGGCCACGGTGAGTATAGGACATGTGGGAGCTACCCACTCACCCCTACTCGCCCACCAATACCAGATGCATCAATAGCTCAACCTGCCGTTGCCCAACCTATGAACTGTGGTAGTTAGCCACTCGGCGCATAGGGGCTAACAAATCCCAGCAGGGAGATGAGAGTGCGGAATCACCGCTCGCCCTCGCATCCTGGTAAGAATCAGAACAACAACAACGAAACAAAGGCTGCAACAGCTGGTGGAACAATATTCCAATGCGTGTATGAACAACTAACAGTAAGCATATAACATATGCATAACAATCATACACGGCAATATACAATGTAACAACAAGGCACTCAGCAATTCCACCAATATCCATCTCAGTAATACAAGCTCCAAATCCGTACCTTATACTTCTGTGCAACAATTACCGCAAACAAAGGTCCCGAGAAATCTGGATTTCAACCTATCGAAGCACACAGGGCATAAATCACCGGGACACTAATACACAGAAGGCACTACTGGGAGTTACGCACTCAACCAGCAACTAATCTCAACCATACAACTTAGCAGGAAGCTTAATTCAGGGCTAGGAACAAGACCTCATCACAAAAAGGAACGAAGTTCTACCTGAACTACACAACGCACGAACGGCAGCAACTTCGCGTTCCACAACTAGCCAACTACAGCTCCCAAAAGAGGTATAGAATGGAAGAGCTTTTCGAGAGGAGTCCGACGATACCTCGAACGTACCAAACGATGGGAATTCGCCGAAGAAACTCACGGTGAACAGTAACCTAGGGTTCGAAGCGAAGACGACAATCGCGAGAATATTTCGCTAAGTATGGGAACTGGTATCTCAAATCGAAGACCAAGTCTTCCTATATATATATCTCGCAACAACTGGAATCTAATTAAAACATCCACCGACAAAACCAGCAGTTGCAACAACAAACAACAGCTGCTGAATCCCATAACTAATAAAACCAACAACTCAAAACGACGTCGCAAGGTGACACGTCACTCGATACTTGCGACTGGTCCTCAAACCCAAAAGCTGGACAACCCAACGACTGGATGCTCCACAAACCAAAAACTGGTACCAGACGTTGCATCAAAACGCTGCGTTCCAACTTATATAAACGACGTCGCACAGACCCAGCAGCTGGTCGCTAATCCAACGACTGGATTCCTTAGCTCTAACCAAAACGACGTCGCATATCCTACGTCATCCAGACGCTAACTCTCGCGCACTAGCAGACGCAAGCTACAGGAGCGTTGACCTGCGTTGACATTTGCTCTCGGCTGCTCAACCAGATGCAACAAACTCCTCGCCGTTGGTACCAGACTTCGCCGAGCAACGGCGTATCGAAATCTCGCTATACCACATAAATGTTGCGACTGGTTTTCACCACCGACCAGCTTTCACCTTAAAAACCCAAAATTACAAATACTTCCTAATTGCTCAAAATGTGAAATCTTACCCGAAAATACAACCAGCACCAATCAATTCAACAATTAATCTCTTATCAAATTCAGGTCTCACATTTCTCCCCCACTAAAAAGGATTTCATCCTCGAAATCAAACACAACAATTCCGGAACAACACAGCAACAGAAACCGAAAAAAATTGAAACTCGCCTAACACAAGGCCAAGAGTTCAAGATAACTGAGCAGGCAATCAACAACAACTAGGGAAGAAATACAACCGAAAGCTACAAACTACTGGAATTTTAGCTCAACAGCTACTCAAACAGATGCGGCCACTCGCTCTGCATCTTTTCTTCCATCTCCCAAGTAGCTTCTTCCCTACTATGTTTGCTCCACTGCACCATCACCAACAGAATGGTCTTGCTCCTCAACTGTTTCTCTTTTCTGCCAAGGATCTGCAAGGGATATTCCTGGTATCTCAACGATTGATCTAGCTCAACTTCGTCGGTTCTAAGCACATGAGACGGATCTGGCTCGTACTTCCTCAACATGGAAACATGGAAGACATCATGTAGAGAAGATAATTCCGGAGGCAACAACAGCCTATACGCCAAAGGGCCAATCCTCTCAATAATTTCATACGGTCCGACGTAACGAGGGGCTAACTTTCCCTTGCGTCCAAAGCGCATGACACTGCGAAACGGAGAAACTTTGAGAAATACTTGATCACCAACCTGAAACTCGAGAGGTCGACGCCTCTTATTTGCATAAGTGGCTTGGCGATCCTGGCAGCTTTCATTCGCTGTCGAATTAGATCCACATGATCTTTCATTTGCTGCACAAAATCTGGGGCAGATAGTTGCTTCTCCCCAACTTCTTCCCAAAATACCGGCGATCTGCACTTCCTGCCATACAAAGCCTCAAAAGGCGCCATGCCGATCGTCACTTGATAGCTGTTATTATAAGAAAATTCCACCAAAGACAACGCGTCTTGCCAGCTACCCCCGAAATCCATCACTACAGCTCGCAACATATCCTCCAACGTCTGGATAGTTCTCTCAGTTTGGCCATCTGTTTGGGGATGATATGTTGTACTCATAGCCAATCTGGTGCCCAAACCTGTTTGCAAACTCTTCCAAAACCTGTAAGTAAACCTCGGATCTCGGTCTGAGATGACAGGCACATCGTGCAATCTAACCACGAAATCCCCGTACAGTTTCGCCATTTTCTTCAATGAGAAAGTCATCCCATAGGGAATGAGATGTGCAGACTTCGACAAACGGTCGATAACCACCCAAATAGCATCACATCCTCTGCTGGTATGAGGCATATGCGTCACAAAATCCATCGCTATGTGCTCCCAATTCCATTGGGGCACTTCCAAACTCTGCAACAGACCACCAGGTCTCATCCTTTCGGCCTTTACCATCTGGAAGTTCAAACAACGAGCGACAAAACCAGCAACATCGCTCTTCAGACCAGCCCACCAGAAGTGTGGCTTCAACGCGTGGTACATCTTCCGTGCACCGGGATGAACACTATGTCTGCTGCAGTGCGCTTCCCGAAGGATCTATTCCTTCAAATCAATGAGGTTAGGCACAACCAACCTGCCACAAAACCTAAAACACCCATCAGACGAGACAGAATAATCCTCAAGTTCGCCAGCTCTAACTTTCAACTTCAACTCATGGATGGAAGGATCGGTCCTTTGGGCTGCTCGAATACTAGAAACAATTTGTGGCTCCACTTGAAAAGAAGAAACCACAACACAATCCTCAGCCGGGTAGAATCTCCAACCAGTAGTGTTAAGATGCTCATGATCCTTATAGATGTACAACGAAGCAAGCATCTCACTAGCCTTCCTGCTCAAATCATCGGCCACTACGTTCGACTTCCCAGGCTGGTACTTGATTTCACAGTCGAAATCCTTCAGTAGCTCCATCCAACGACGTTGTCTCATGTTCAAGTCAGGCTGCAAAAACAGATACTGCAAACTCTTGTGGTCCGAGTACACCACAAATTGCTCGGCATACAGATAGTGACGCCAAATCTTCAGCGCAAAGACCATGGCTGCTAGCTCCAAATCATGGACTGGATAACGAGTCTCATGCGGTTTCAAGTGCCGCGAGGTATACGTAATGACTCGACCATTCTGCATTAACACACAGCCCAATCCATTGATCGAAGCGTCAGAACAAACAACGAAACCACCTGATCCGGACGGCAGAGCCAACACAGGTGCAATAGTCAGTTTGTCCTTGAGCAATTGAAACGCATTCTCACATTACTCCGTCCACACAAACCGCTTGTCCTTTTGAGTTAATTGAGTCATTGGCTTTGCTATGCTAGAGAATCCTTCAATTAAACGACGATAATAGCCAGCCAGACCCAAGAAACTACGAATCTCGGATACATTCCTGTGACGCTCCCAGTTCAAAACGGCATCAACCTTACTGGGATCCACAGAAATCCCCTTGGAAGAAATAACATGACCCAAGAAAACGATGCGGTCCAGCCAAAACTCACACTTGGAGAATTTAGCATACAACTGCTGGTCTCTCAACGTCTGAAGGACAATCCGCAAATGCTCCTTATGCTCCAAAGGAGTCTTCGAAATATACCAAGATGTCGTCGATGAACACAATCACAAACTGATCAATATACTCGTGGAAAACTCGGTTCATCAGATCCATAAAGACTGTAGGAGCATTGGTCAACCCAAACGGCATAACTAAGAATTCAAAATGACCATACCTCGTACAAAACGTAGTCTTGGCGACATCCTGATCTCTTACTCTCAGCTGATGGTATCCCGATCGCAAGTAAATCTTCGAATACACCACAGAACCTTGCAGCTGATCAAACAGATCATCGATCCTGGGTAAGGGATACTTGTTCTTAACATTTGATTTGTTCAACTGGCGAAAATCAATGCACATCCGTATTGAGCCATCCTTCTTCTTCACAAACAATAGGGGCGCTCCCCACGGCGACATGCTGGGTCGAATAAAACCCTTCTCCAGCAAATCGTCCAACTGCACCTTGAGCTCTCTCAACTCCGCAGGCACCAAACGATACGGTGCTCGAGAAATAGGAGGTGTGCCAGGCACCAGCTCTATGCTAAAGTCTATTTCCCTCATTGGAGGAAAACCAGGGATCTCCTCCGGAAACACATCAGGAAAGTGTCACACCACTGGAACGTCACTGAGCTGCACACGAGAAGAAGAAGACGCATCCAAAGCGTAGATCAGGAAACCAGCATTACCTAAGGAAAACAAGCTGAACATCTCCATCGCTGAGACTAACGGGATCTTCGATCGAGAATCCTGGCCGTAGAAGTCCCACTTCTCGCCAGACAAAGGCCTAAACCGCACGATCCCATGGAAACAGTCCACGGAGGCCCTATAGTTGGACAACAGATCCATCCCAACTATACAATCGAAATCCCACAACATCAGACGGATCAGATTTGCTAACAGTACATGATCACCAAACCTCAACACGCCATCTAACAAAACGTCCTGGGAGAACAGGCTCACACTGCCAGGAGTAGAAACAGAAATAGCATCGCGCAAAGGAACGGTATGCAAACCATGCTCAATAACAAAAGAATCAGAGACAAAAGAATGCGATGCACCGGTGTCAAACAACACATGCACAGGAAAATCAAAAACGAGACATGTACCTGCGATCACCCTGCTAGGCGTCTCCTCGGCCTGCTCCCTAGTGATGGCGTTGACCTGAGCATGCCGGGGTCCAGAGTAGAAAGGCTGAGACTACTGTCCGAACCGCGACGGATCAGGCTGCTGGAACGTCCTGAACTGAGTCTCTCCACCCATGGGTTGCTGAAACTGCGGAGAACGACCCCTAGGCTGACCCCCACGACCCTGAGACGGGGCCGCGGCCTGCTGCGATCCTGCAGACGGACACACCCTAGAGTAATGCCCAAACTGTCCACAGATATGGCAAGAGCCCTGAAAACCGACACACTGGGTCGATGGATGCTTGCCACCACAAAAACCACAAAACTCAGCCCGAGAACCACTGCTACTCGAGCTACCTGAACCTGAAGAGCCAGAACCGGACTTTTTCTTGAACTGCTGACCACGGGGTCGAAACCTCTGACGTCCAGACTGCTGTGCCACCTGCGGCTGATGCTGCTGCTGCTGCTGGGGCAGATGGGCTGACTGCGAAGACTGAGAATACTGCGCTCCATGACCAGAAGGACGACTAACCTACGCCGCCTGCTGCCTACGAGCACGACGACTCCGCAAACCCTCCTCAATATCAATGGCACTATCCACTGCCTCCGCACACGTCTTGGGTTTGCTTGTCAGCACCATCTGATACAGTTCCTCATTCAAACCCTCTAAAAATCTGGTCCTCTTGGCTCTCTCCCGGCCAGCAACGTGCGGAACGTACGCCAACAAAGAAGAAAACGTCCGATCATACTCCCTCACAGTCATGGAGCCCTGCTCCAAATGGTCAAACTCCCACTCACGGGCGTTCACATAAGACTCGGGCACACCTGCCGGAAGGTGGTACAAAAACTATTCCAAGAGATCCCAATGCCGGTCTCCAACAAGGTACTCGAAGCGCCTCGCCACCAAAGCTCTGCAGCCTTCCTAAGCAAGAGGGTCACTAAACTCAGCCAATGATCATCATCATACTGAACCCGATCGAAAAGACCGATAATGTTCCGGAGCCACGAGTCTGCATCCTCACTGGACTCGTACCATTAAAGACCGGAGGGTTCATCCGCTGAAACCTCGCTATAACAACATCCATCCGCTCCACAGGAGCAGGCAAGTCACCAACTTCCTCCTCCTCATAATGCCCAACACGACTTCGACTACGAGCACTACGCTGATCCTCGTTATATCCTTCCGATTCCTCAAACTGCCCCTACCTCTACCACGACGTCTAGGCGGCATCTACGAAGGCACTCAACAGGATAAGCAACACATAACATGTACAACATAAATATCACAACAAAATGCAGCACATAATCACATAGGTCAAGCACATGCAACACACGACACTGTGCCTAGACTCAAGTGTGATCAAAGAAATCGAGCTTATCCCAGCTTAAGCTCTGATACCAAAAATATCAGGCCTCGTGCTCACAACAGAGTAAAATCATACAAACACACATGGAAGCTGCTAAAAAGCGGGTAAAATTTTCGCTTTTGGGCTGACGGTTTAAAACAATATAATTGAAAATACAACAATACTTAAAATAATCCCAGTTTAAAAACAACAAACAACGGTTACAACAAATAATCAAACAGCATAGAAAATGGCATCCCCTGGCTCACAGCCAGTTACAATAGCCTAAGCATCACCCGGGACATCCCACCCGAAAGGTGATACCAGTGCATATAAATAATATACATAACTGGGACACTCTAACCACCTCCTGGGGCACCTCCAGCTGGGTTAAACCAACGACCAGCTATAAAACCTGGGTTCCCTGAAAACAACACAACAAGAAAAACAAACCAAGCCCCACAGGGACATGGGGTCAAACCTCAGTACGGAGAGCAACTATAAAACAGCAGTAAACAGCATGAATAAAATGCAGATGCTATGCATGAAATGAGGGACAACTGCTGAAGGCTACAACCAAGGAAGGAAGGCAAAGAACTCAAATGCATAGCTCAACGAAATCTGCAATAGATCATATGTGGCCACGGTGTGTGTAGGACATGTGGGAGCTACCCACTCACCCCTATCGCCCACCAATACCAGTTGCATCAATAGCTCAACCTGCCGTTGCCCAACCTATGAACTGTGGTAGTTAGCCACTCGGCGCATAGGGGCTAACAAATCTCAGCAGGGAGATGAGAGTGCGGAATCACCGCTCGCCCTCGCATCCTGGTAAGAATCAGAACAACAACAACGAAACTAAGGCTGCAACAGTTGGTGGAACAATATGCCAATGCGTGTATGAACAACTAACAGTAAGCATATAACATATGCACAACAATCATACACGGCAATATACAATTTAACAACAAGGCACTCAGCAATTCCACCAATAGCCATCTCACAATTTATTCAAGCCATAACCTCGCTGTAATACAAGCTCCAAATCCTTACCTTATACTTCTGTGCAACAATTACCGCAAACAAAGGTCCCGAGAAATCTGGATTTCAACCTGTCGAAGCACACAGGGCATAAATCACCGGGACATTAATACACAGAAGGCACTACTGGGAGTTACACACTCAACCAGCAACTAATCTCAACCATACAACTTAGCAGTAAGCTTAATTCAGGGCTAGGAACAAGACCTCATCACAAAAAGGAACGAAGTTCTACCTAAACTACACAACGCACGAACGGCAGCAACTTCGCGTTCCACAACTAGCCAACTACAGCTCCCAAAAGAGGTATAGAATGGAAGAGCTTTTCGAGAGGAGTCCGACGCTACCTCGAACGTACCAAACGGTGGTCGGAAACGATGGGAATTTGCTGGAGAAACTCACGGTGAACAGTAACCTAGGGTTCGAAGCGAAGACGACAATCGGGAGAATATTTCACTAAGTATGGGAACTCGTATCTCAAATCGAAGACCAAGTCTTCCTATATATATATCTCGCAACAACTGGAATCTAATTAAAACGTCCATCGACAAAACCAGCAGTTGCAACAACAACCAACAGCTGCTGAATCCCATAACTAATAAATCCCAACAACTCAAAACGACGTCGCAAGGTGACGCGTCACTCGATACTTGCCACTGGTCCTCAAACCCAAAATCTGTACAACCCAACGACTGGATGCTCCACAAACCAAAAACTGGTACCAGACGTTGCATCAAAACGCTGCGTTCCAACTTATATAAACGACGTCGCACAGACCCAGCAGCTGGTCGCTAATCCAACCACTGGATTCCTTAGCGCTAAGAAAAACGACGTCGCACATCCTACGTCATCCAGACGCTAACTCTCGCGCACTAACAGATGCAAGCTACAGGAGCGCTGACCCGCGTTGACATTTGCTCTCGGCTGCTCAACCAGATGCAACAAACTCTTCACAGCTGGTACCAGACTTCGCCTAAACGACGGCGTATCAAAATCTCGCGATACCACATAAACGTTGCGACTGGTTTTCACCACCGACCAGCTTTCACCTCAAAAACCCAAAATTACAAAAACTTCCAGAATTGCTCAAAATGTGAAATCTGACCCGAAAATACAACCAACACCAATCAATTCAACAATTAATCTCTTATCAAATTCAGGTCTCACAAGCTCACATACGTACCTCAGTTCTGATCTACATTACTATAGACGGGGTCCCGAGAACACAGATCTGAAACCTGCTAATCAACAACACAACACAGGCTCAGACAATAACACAGAACTCACGAACTGGGAAATACAAGCTCCACCAGCTCTGTCCAACTCCTCTAGATTAACCAGCAGCTCTAATCAAAGCACGAAGTAGGAACTAACACTTACCCAACGAGCTACCTGAATGGCAGAGTCAATTCTGCGCTTATGCTAACAGACTACACAGAAGATCTTCCTACACGATCTTCTTCCAGCAACACAAAGCCTGCGAGAACGGTACAGAACGAAGCGCCTTAGCAAGAGGAGTCCAGCGCTACCACTCTTGCACCGTCGGAGCTGTCTACCGCCGGCAATCGAAGAAGAAAAGCTTCGGTGAACAGTAGCTAGGGTATCACGACAGGGTTATCTTTCGAAGAATAATTCTAAGTGTCGGAAAGAGATAATGGCGAGACCGAAGTCAAAGTCCTCAATATACTATTTAAGTTTCCAAGATCTGATAGACAACAGCCACCGACAACTTAAGATCCAAAGCTGATCCCAAACCCAGATCTAAGTAAATCACTCCAGATCTGAACTCTACGCCCAAACAGATTTGGAACTTATCCAAACGACGTCGAGCAGAGGACCGCTCGCTCTCTAGGACACGCCATTCCGCTAGCAAAGTCTGAATCACTAAACGGCGTCGCAACGCCTCCACTCCAGAACACTCAGATTTGACTCACAAAACCCGCCAAATCTGAAATCTCTGAACTGGACCGGTCTACTAAACACTAACACACTCGAACTCAAACGAACTCAAATATGGATTCTCTCCAAACGATATTGTTTCGCTAACCGCGTGATATATTCAACTTGCGCACCCAGAATAACACGCGACTACCAGATCTGATTACAGGATCTGCATACGGTTGACCCGCATTGACCAACGCTCAAGTCTGATTCCTACTCCACCGAATCTCCAACTTCCAGAGCTGTTCTAAGCATCAATTCGGACCCGATAGCTGCATCAAGCATACCAGCTCAAAGCTGGATCATCCTAGATCTGTTCAAGCCAAATCTGGTCTATGCTAAACCCTATTAATTTAACTCAATTAATCTAAACAAACTTTAGGGTCTCACAATAAGTAGTCAATCAACTACAGATCCCAAACATAAATAAAGGCACAGGACATCCCCTTGCTCAATATATAAATACATAGTTATAATTGAGACTCAAATCAAAATGGGGATCGACCTGCAAAGGCCAACCAAGACCCAAGCAGCCCAAAAACAGGGAAAGGAAACGAGGTCAAACCTCAATACGAAAAGCACTCATGAAAGAGCAATTCATAAAACATGCAATATTCAAATCATGATATGCATGAGACTGTCAAGTAAAATTGGTCCTCTAGGCCAACAACTCAGCTGGCAAATCTCAATTGAGCCTCAAACACCACACACAGCCAATCAGCCGGTGGAAATCATCGGTTCATGATCTTCAGGTCCATCGACCATCACACCTCAGTGGTTTTCAGGCACGACAGCTCAGTCGGCCACCACCCTGATGATAGCATTGGACCTTTCAAGCGCGACAAATCAGTCGGTCGATCACAATGCTAGCTCGACTCGGGTCATCAATTGAATATCAAGCTCAATATGTATGCATGAATGCCAGGAAATATCAATTCAACAGCATACATAAATCAAATCATAAGCAGAATAGAAAATCAAAAAAGCACAGTCAGCCAAATCTGTTCATGTAACACCCAGATCACAGCATTCAAATCATGCTGGAATATTCACATGCTTATGTACAAAGCTGTTTAAATAAGCTCAATTCGTACCTCAAATCTCAATTTCTACCTCGACAGATCATGAAGAACGCAGCTCCAACAGCCTGCTCAAATCAGCTAATCACGAGCTCCTCAAAAGCTCAACAAAAAAATGCCTACAAGCCCAAATCTGTCAAGATATCTAGCAATCAGCTCATGTCAAAGCTCATGCAGCTTACAACCTTAAGCCGCTCAGCCTAATACAGCCACCTCAAATCAACAGAGAACTAACCAGCTCTTAATTGAAGCTTAATAGGAGAAGAAATCACTTACTCGAAAGCTCTAAAGAACAGAAGAACTGCTTCCCAAAACTCGCGAAGATATTCGAACGCTGCCACTACTTCGCACTCCCTCAATACGTCGATCTAAAGCTCCCAACTGGTATCAATCAAAAGCCCTAAGGAAGGCGAGCTCGGCGCCACCAATCTTGCTCCAAACGGCGGCGTAAATCGACGGCAATCGGTGGAGAAAATGGTTCGAATGAACAGTTAGGGTTTCGAAGATTCTCAGGAAGAAGATAAGAAATGTCGGGTTCGAAATCGACCAAGTGTAATCCGACAATCATATTTAAATCTCAGTCAAAGCTACATTAAAAGTCAACCACCGACAAACTCAGATCTGAGCGCTATTCAGATCTCAGCGCTACTCAAATCTGGCTACACTATCACAAATCTGACTTCACTACACTATACTAGCACACCAACATCAAACGACGTCGCGCTACTAATCAAAACGACGTAGCATAGGGGTCCCGCTCAAAACAACAGATCTTGCATAAAATACCCGCTCGTGAAAATCCAGATATGGTTAAATCTGAAATCATTAAACCGCACCGGTCTACCCAAACTCACAAATCGGACCGATCCACACAGTACCGTTGACTAACACTTGACTTTCACCAAATGATGCCGCACCAGAGTCTAGTTTAACTCAAATCTGATGCTAGCTAAACGACGTCGTACCAATCACTCCCTGCCAATGCCAAATCTGATATGTGCCAAACGACACCATATCACTTATACTCAAAACGACATCGTTTTACTTCATATTCAAAGAAAATTGCTCAAACACACGGGGAATATCTCAAATATGATATCTCCCTAAACCAAACGCACACGATATCAATTCCTGACATAAAACTCATCAAACGCTATACCAAATCAAACCCGATAGCGACCAACAACTCAAACCCGAAAATCACTAACATAAAAATCAATTCTCTCAAATCTAAAAACCCGATGGTTAACATTTCATTGGTTAATCCTCATCCAGATCTGATTAACTAATAAATCCCCAATTAATAAATTTCTAGTCCTCACATTCTCCCCAACTGGAAAAGGATTTTGTCCTCGAAATCAAATCTCAACAACAGATCAGAACCAAGAAAACACCAGAAAATCACCACAACTCAGATAAACAATTTTCCCAGCATAACTCAATGCTAATTCAAGTAACAAATCAAGAATACTAAGCACTCAAATCACGCAAACACAAGCTAGAAGATTACCTGTAATGCTACTGTCAAAACTAGAATAGATGAGGCCACTCCTGTCTCATCTTTTCTTCAAACTCCCAGGTAGCTTTCTCTCTTCCATGCTTGCTCCATTGGACCATCACCAACGGTTTACTCTTGTTCCTCAGATGCTTCTCCTTTCTATCCAGAATCTGCACTGGTTATTCAACATAGCTCAGGGTAGAATCCAGCTCTATTTCATCAGTCCTCAGCACATGGGACGGATCTAGATCATATTTTCTCAACATAGATACATGAAACACATCATGCATCACTGATAACTCAGCAGGCAAGCGTAATCTGTATGTCAAAGATCCAATCCTCTCAACAATCTTGAATGGACCAACAAATCTAGGAGCCAATTTACCCTTAAATCTGAATCTCATCACTCTCTTGAAAGGAGAAACTTTGAGAAACACTCGATCTCCAACCTCAAACTCCAAAGGTCTGCGTCTTTTATTAGCATAGCTGGCATGAAGATCTTGTGCAGCTTTCATTCTACTCCGAATCAACTCAATCTGGTCTTTCATATGCTGCACAAATTCAGGAGTAGACAATTGCTTCTCACCAATATCTTCCCAACAGATTGGAGATCTACACTTTCGACCATACAAAGCTTCGAATGGGGCCATCCCGATAGTCACGTGGTCGCTATTTTTATAAGAAAATTCAATCAAGGATAAAGAATCCTACCAGCTACCACTGAAATCCATCACTATTGCTCGCAGCATATCCTCCATAATCTATATGTTCCTCTCAGATTGGCCATCTTTCTGCGGGTGATAAGCTGTACTCATAGCCAATCTTGAACCCATCGCTGCCTGCAGGCTCTTCCAAAATCGAGAAGTAAATCTTGGATCTCTATCAGAAACTATCGAAACCGGCAGTCCATTCAATCTAACCACATGGTCGATATACAACTTCGCCATCTTCTTCATCGAACACCTCACATCATAGGGAATGAAAATGGGCTGAATTCGAAAGCCTGTCAACAACAACCCATATCACATCACATCCCCTATTCGATCAAGGTAAATGAGTCACAAAATCCATGGCGATGTGCTCCCAATTCCATTGAGGCACTTCTAGACTCTGTAGCAATCCACCAGGTCTCATTCTCTCGGTCTTGACCTATTGGCAATTCCAACACCGTGCTACAATTCCAGAGATATCGTTCCTCATGCCTTCCCACCAGTAGTGAGACTTCAAGGCATGATACATCTTCTTCTCGCCCGGATGCACACTGTAACGACTACAATGGGCTTCATTCAAAATAGGCTCTTTCAAATCAATGAGATTCGGAACCACCAATCTACCATGGAATCTCAGACATCAATCAGAAGCAACAGAAAAATCTTCTAAATTGACCATTCTGGGCCTTAATCTTCAACTCATGAATATACGGGTCAGTTCTCTGTGCTGCTCTAATGTCTGCAACAATCTGTGGTTCTACCTGAATAGAAGAAACTATGAAATACTGATCACTTGGCTGAAAACGCCATCTAGAAGTCCCCAAATGCTCATGAAATTTGGATATACTCACCGACGCCAACATCGCAGGCTGGACTTTTCTACTCAAAGCATCGGCCACTAAGTTCATCCGCCCAGGCTGATACTGGATATCATAGTCAGAAGCTTTGAGCAACTCCATCCAACGACGTTGCCTCATATTCAAATCAGGCTGTGTGAAGATATACTTCAAACTCTTGTGGTCCGTGTACACCACAAATTGCTCACCATACAAGTAATGATGCCAAATATTCTACGCAAACACGATGACGGCCAACTCTAGATCATGAACGTGATATCTCATCTCATGGGGTTTCACCTGTCGAGACGCATATGCTATCACTCGCCCGTTCTGCATCAATACACAGCCCAAAACATTCAGAGAAGCATCAGAGCACACTACAAAACCTCCAGAACCCGAAGGTAAAGCCAACACAGGAGCAGTAGTCAACTTCTCATTGAGCAACTGGAAACTCGACTCACACTCATCAGTCCAAACACATTTCCTATCTTTCTGGGTCAGCTGAGTCATCGGCCTGGCTATCGAAGAAACCTTCTAGATGAAACGTCTATAATAGCCAGCCAAAAGTCATCGGCCTGGCTATCGAAGAAACCTTCTAGATGAAACGTCTATAATAGCCAGCCAAACCCAAGAAACTACGGATCTCAGAAACATTCCTAGGCCGCTCCCAGTTAAGAACTGCTTCGACCTTACTCGGATCCACCGAAATACCTTCTGCAGATATGACATGACCCAAAAAGATTACCTTATCCAACCAAAATTCACACTTGATGAACTTTGCATACAGCTGTGAGTCTCTCAGTTTCTGCAACACCAATCTCAAGTGCCTCTTTATGCTCTCTATAGCTCCTCGAATACACCAGGATGTCATCTATGAAGACGATCACAAAACGATCGATGTAATCACTGAAGACGCGATTCATCAAGTCCAAGAAGACAGCAGGAGCATTTGTCAATCCAAACGGCATCACAAGAAACTCATAATGCCCGTATCTCGTCCTGAAAGCCGTCTTCGCCACATCAGCGTCTCTAATCCGCATTGATGATAACCAAACCATAGATCGATCTTAGAGTACACTGCCGATCCCTACAATTGATCAAGCAAGTCATCAATCCTAGGTAAAGGATACTTGTTCTTGATCATTGCTTTATTCAACTGCCGAAAATTAACACACATCCTCATTGATCCATCCTTGTTCTTCACAAGAAGAATCGGAGCTCCCCAAGGTGACATACTCGATCTGATGAGGCCTTTCTCCAAAAGATCACGCAACTTCTCCTTGAGTTCCTTCAGCTCAGTTGGTGCCAATCGATACGGAGCTCTAGAAAACGGGGTTGTTCCTAGCACCAACTCTATGCTGAAGTCAATCTCTCTTCTCGGAGGAAATCCAGGAATCTCATCCGAAAAAACATCTGGGAATTCTCGAGCAATCGGAACATCACTCAATTTACCCACGATTCTCGAGAAACGTCAAGGGCATAGATCATAAACCCTGAATTCTCTAGAGACAACAAACTGAACATCTCCATGACGGACACTAGTGGGATCTTCGATCACGAATCAGCACCGTAGAAATCCCACTTATCCCCAACTTGAGGTCTAAACCTCACCACACCATGGAAACAATCTACAGTCGCTCTATAACTGGACAACACATCCATACCCAAGATACAATCAAGATCTCTAATCTCCAAGACAATTATATTAGTCACCAGCACATGCTCATGAAATCTGGACACAATCCACAACCACCTCACGGGACCTCAACCACAAACTGGCAGGAGTAGATACAGACACAACATCACACAGTTGGGTAACACTCAACCCACACTCATGCACAAACAAATCAGATATGAAGGAGTGTGATGGTCCTGTATCAAATAAAACTCGTGCAGGAAAATCAAAGATAGCACATGTACATGCAATAACTCCTTCAGGCCTATCCTCCGCCTGCTCTCTCATCAAGGCGTTCACCTGATCTTGCTGTGGTCCCCGAAGCTGAGGTCTAGAAGATCCTCCGAACCTAGACGGTTCACGTGGTTGGAAACCTGATCGTTGGGACTGAGCAAAAGGTTGCGGTCTCTGAGAAGAACCACCAGCTGAACCTTGCTGCGACTGATTCGAAGGCTGTGCTCCTCTCGGACACACCCTAGCGAAATGTCAAGGCTGCCCACAGTTATGGCAAAGATCATGAACTCCACGGCACTGTGTAGTCATATGGCGACCTACGCACTGACCACACATCACTCCTCCAGAGCCACTACTACCAGAACTCACTGAAACAGAAGAACTCAAATTCGATCGTCTCTTGAACTGTTTCCCTCGAGGCTTAAACCTCTGGCGATTTGACTGCTGCAAAGTCTGAGGAGGTTGAAACGAAGGCATCGCTTCCGGCACAGGTTGAAAAGTGCGTCCACCTATCGGCTGAACCTGAGTCTGTGCTTCCAACAGACTCTCCTCAATATCTACTGCCTTGTCCACAGCCTCAGCATACGTCGCAAGAGAACAATCAAACACCATGCGGAACAATTCAGGCATCAAAACTCTCAGGAACTTGTTCCTCTACGTCCTCTCCTGGTTAGCCACATGGGGAACATACGATAAAAGCGAAGAAAGCTACTCTCAAGTTCCCTTGCTTCATATTGTCGAACTCCTGCTCCCGGTTGTTGTAGTAGGACTCAGGGGTATACTCCTGTCGAAAGGCTGCACAGAAGCTCTCCCAAGAAAGAAAAGTCCAACTCTCTCTCATAACTCGGGAAGTACCCTTCCACCAGCGTTGAGAATTCTCCCTCAACTGCAAAAATGCTAGCTTCAGTCTTCTCTCCTGAGAGTACTCCACCGCATCAAACAATTCCTCCATATGCTCTAACCAGCCTTCAGCCATCAAACCACCCTCTGCACCAGTAAACGTCAGGGGATCCATCCGCTGGAACCTAGCCAACACTAGCTCCATCTCGCCAATCTGTCTAGTAACATCATCTACCTCCTTCTGTCTAGCTCGACGACTCAAAGGCTACTCTGCTGCTCAACATCCACATCACTACGGAGCTCTAGACTCCTCAACAGTCTGACTAGCGATTCTACTCCTACCTCTCCTCGGCGGCATCTACCAAAATCTTAAAGGTAAGCAACAAAACAAATAATCATAGAGGCAGATAAATCACAAAGCTAATCAAAACCAAAAGATCAAACTATGTGCCTAGACTCGAATGTGATGGAAAAGAAATCGAGCTTATCCCAGTTTAAGCTCTGACACCAAAAATGTCAGGCCTTGTGCGCTAATCACAAATTAAATACTAATTTAATCATAATTACATGGAAGCATTCAAAATATGGGCTAAAAATTTTCGTTTTGGGTCTGATCCAATTTATCATTCAAACTACGTTCATAATCAAAATAAGGAATTTAACCCAAAACTCAATCAACACATCAGGAAAAAAATAAGTAGTCAATCAACTACAGATCCCCAAACATAAATAAAGGCACAGGACATCCCTTGTCTCAATATATAAATACATAGTTATAACTGGGACACAAATCAAAATGGGGATCGACCAGCTGAAGCTCCACTCTGTCCAGCCTGGTTACCTGAAGAACCTGCAAAGGCCAACCAAGACCCAAGCATCCAAAAAACAGGGAAAGGAAACGAGGTCAAACCTCAGTTTGAAGAGCACTCATAAAACAGCAATTCATAAAACATGCAATATTCACATCATGATATGCATGAGGCTGTCAAGGAAAATCGGTCCTCTAGGCCCACAACGCAGCTGGCAAATCTCAATTGAGCCTCAAACACCACGCACAGCCAATCAGCCGGTAGAAATCATCGGTCCATGATCTTCAGGTTCGTCGACCATCATAGCTCAGTGGTCCTTAGGCGCGACAGGTCAGCCGGCCACCACCCCGATGATAGCATTGGACCTTTCAGGCGTGACAACTCAGCCAGCCTTCACAATGCTAGCTCGAATCGGGTCATCAATCGAATCTCAGGCTCAATATGTATGCATGAATGCCAAGAAATATCAATTCAACATCATACATAAATCAAATCATAAGCAGAACAGAAAATCAACAAATCACCGTCAGCCAAATCTGTTCACGTAACACCCAGATCAGAGCATTCAAATCATGCTGGAATATTCACATGCTTATGTCCAAGGCTATTTAAATAAGCTCAATTCGTACCTCAAATCTAAATTTATACCTCGACATATCACGCAGAACGCAGCTCCAACAACCTGCTCAAATCAGCTACTCACGAGCTCCTCAAAAGCTCAACAAAAAAATGCCTACAAACCCAAATCTGTCAAGATATCATGTCAAAACTCATGCAGCTTACAACCTAAAGCCGTGTAGCCTAATACAGCTACCTCAACTCAACAGAGCACTAACCAGCTCTAACTTGAAGCTTAAGACGTAAGAAATCACTTACTCGAAATATGTCCTACGCCAAATCTGAAAACCCGAAAATCACTAATATAAAAATCAATTCTCTCAAATCTGAAAACCCGGTGGCTAACATTTCCTTGGTTAATCCTCATCCAGATCTGATTAACTAATAAATCCCCAATTAATAAATTTCTAGTCCTCACATGAAGAGCAGAATTGTTCAGTACGAAATAGAGCAAGAGCAGTTCAGCACAGAATCAACATAGAAATGAAAAATTTAGATATAAGCAGATGAGATCAGTTTGTAGCAGTTCACATGAAATAAGTGCAGATTATAACAGATCAGAGCAGAACAGTTTGGAAAAAGCAGTCCAGATGAACAAGTGCAGTGAGCAGAACAGATTAGATCAAAACAGAATCATCTCACAGAAGCAAACGGAACATAACAGAACAGAACAAAGCAGTCAGAAGGCACGAAAACTTATGTCCACGATAAACACCACTGATCTGATCCAGCTCGCACCAACCAGATCTGGCTAAATCTCATCACCTGCGCTTAGGAAAACTTGTGAGCCTAGAGGCTCAGCAAGCAAATCTGGAGATAACAAAGGCAGACAGTACAGACATAAAAATAATTTTAAACTGATACGCGAAAAACTGATATGCTCGAACATTGAACAACTCGAAAGTTAAAAACTGCAAACTGGTAAACTCGAAAGCTAAACATACCGAGCATACTTAAAACATTTAAAGCATTTACTAGTAATAAAGGAAGTAATCTTTAACATATACTTTGCTCAATTCTGAGGTTGTGGACAACCCTTTCCTTATTTTCTATTGAGTTATGGCGCAAAACCTCTCCTTAGGTCAAGTCGCTTGATCAAGCTCATCTGATATCAGGTCTATGAAGACTAGCGTCCATTATCATTCATGTTTGTAGGGGCACCCCGGTCCGTCGACCGACATCCACACTCCCTTAAGCTTACCATCTGTTATATTTACCATAAAACATAAAATCTTGAATTTACTTCCTTTAAAACTTTATGATATATGACAGGGAAACTTCTGTCATTCCTGCTTCGTCACCTTGGCATATATCATTAAATCATTTTTTCTGCTAAAACTTTCATTAAACTGATTTTTCTCTGATCTGAATCAGATTGCATACATATATGGCTTGCTAATTTAAAACTCTTTTGATGTTTGAAAGCCTTTGGGAGTACATCAGAGTTCAATCAAAAAAGAAACTTGAACCAGCTCAGGCTATAGAAACGACTAGCGAAGCACAGAGCTCTAAGTCGATGAACTATCTCTTGAAAGTGTGTATAACTTCAAATAAATTAGAGTTATACATTCAAATTAATGATAATGGAATGAAGAATTAAACTTGAAATTATGGTATCAGTCCAGAGTGGACCTAAGTTGAATCAGTCCGGCTCAGAGTATGAACAAATCGCGAGCGTAAACCAACTTGGAATAGAAAATCAGATCTAGACTGTTAGGTCAACTCAAATTAGTAAAAGTCAACACAACTTAAACGAGCAGACTGATTACAATGGTCAAACAAAGTCAACTCAGACTGAACAATGAAATCAGATCACGACTTTGATCAGCTCAGAAAAATAATCAGACCCGACTTAAAATTAGATCGAGAAAATATAAACAGGTCGCGAACTTAAGATCATCTCAGGGGAAATAAATAGATCGCGACTTAAATTCAGTTCAGGAAAATAAACAGATCGTGACTTAAGATCAGCGCATGGGAAATAAAGAGATCGTGACTTAAACTCAGCTCAGGAAAATAAACAGGTCGCGAACTTAAGATCAGCTCAGGGGAAATATCAGATCGCAAATGTAAACTAGAACAGTTCGGAAATCGAACTACGAACTGAAATCATTGAACAAATCATACGAGATTATAATAACAATAGGGTACTGAAAATAGCTTGGAGAAGTTCAAACAGATTAGCTAAGTTTATCAGATCAGAACAGGGTTCTAACTAGATCATCTTTTCCTATCAGCTCAGAACCTCATCCTTAGCCATCCAGCACAAGTACTAAAGCATCTTGGAGAAGTTCGAACATATTAGCTAAGCTTATCAGACCAGAACATCGTTCTAACTAGGCCAGCTTTGCCTATCAGTTCATAACCTCATCCTTGCCCATCCAGCAGGACATATTCTCTGGAAACATTCAGTGGAATTTACTTTGAAGCTACTTTCGTACATCCCAGAAATTCAAGAGAAACTGACTCAAACTTTCCTGAAACGTTCTCCCAGTAACCCTTTCAGAAAAAAAAAACTTTAGCAAACCAATAATTAATCAAGAACTCTTCTCTGCGTTTTAAAAACTTCAAAAACATTCCTTAAACCTTTAAATCTCGCACAAACATGCAAGAAGGGAATCTATGTATGCTTTCAAAAGTGCAGCAAGAAACAGAGTTTATTTGCCTCAAAGCTGAACGTTTTCGCACAGAATAGCTCTGGCTTGAATCTCCCCAAGCATGATCGAAAAGCTTTTGAAAACTTTAAAGAAAATCTTTGGTTGGTTTCTTGTTTAGAGGAGCCATTCACTACCTTAAATGATCTCCAATAATGAAAACAATGTGGTTGGTATAAAGTATTTACGCAGGTCATGGGTTGTGGGGCAACTGAATTCATTACTTATTAAAACATCTTATCTTCTACACCAACCATTTTATTAAACTTTTCTTTTTTTTTTATTTTTAACATTGTATAAACTCGAACCGTGCTTGTTAGTATTCGATCAGCCACTCCTGCGAATCGGGTTCCTGGTCTAATCTGAAATTCAGCTTAGACGGAAGCTTAATCACTGAATTGAAGCTAAAGAAGGTTACTGAATTAGAAAATTAAATCCTTCAAAGAGATAGATTTATCATTGTGGATTTACGGATTTTTGGGCGTTGCAGGTTCAGTCAGTTCTTGTTCAACACAGTACTGTTGGCGCAGCGGCGGATCCGGATCCCGTTTCCCGGGGCGCAGCGGAAGTTTTAAAAAGTTTCACCGGGAACGGTCAATACATAATATTGAAAGCAACAAAACATTCATAGGATGTTTTAGAGCGTTACCTTGCTGGCGTCTAGGCGCCTGGATCCGACCAGATTCACAGGGAAACTGGCACTTCAACGGTTGGTGGCGGTAGTTCTTCGAATCCGGTCCACGACTGGAAACACGACTCCTTCGTCAGTCTGCACTAGAAGATATGACGAATTTACCACGAACGGAATCTCCTCGTCAAGGTGGTCGGAACGAGTCCAACCACGACAGGCGGCGCACGGCGGCGGGCGGCGATTGAGAGGAGTTGTGGAGAGGGAGGGGGCGGCTAGTGTGTAGGGTTTATGATGCAAGAATCTCTCCCATGTAGCCCTAGGTCTAGTATAAGAGACTTATTGTAACGCCCCAAAATCCATAAGACCACATTTATGCATTTTATTAATCTCATAGGCCAAAATGACAATTTTAAATGTTATGTATTTGCTGATTTATTGATTTCAGAACATAAGATGCGTTGCGGCTGGTTCCAGCAGATGACTCCAAAGAGTGATGCACGAGCTGGTTTTGAATCGATTGAAAAATATTTTAAGGAGGACAAATGATTTCTTTTGGAAAAGGTTTGGGTGTTTTACAAATTAAAATGAGAGGAAGGGAATTTTACTAAAGTCCTGTTTTCAAAGTAAGATATTATCATTTGCAAAGAAAAATCTTGAGGTTTTCTTCAAAATATTTCCAGAAGAGTTCGTGCGTTGCTTAAAGAGAAGATTTCTGCAGGAATCGGTTGCTGTTGCAAAGCTTTGTTTAAGGCAAGTAAAAGCTGATCCTTTGCTACACCATTTGAAGCATATATTGATGTTTTCATGGATCTGCTTGCCTGTATGTTTAAGATATGTTGAAGTTCATGTTTAAAATAATTTACGCATGATTAAGGAAAGAAAGATGGGGTTCAAAATGATGTTTTTATGCTTTCAAATATTTTCCAGAAATATTATGATGTTTAAAAAGTACTGAATATTCGAGTTTATTTCCAGAATGTTTATGAATGTTCTTCCTTACAGTAATTATAATATCAGAATTTGATAACGATGTAATCAATAGTTGCTAGTTGAATCATTATAAAGTATGGTTTGATAGGCAACGGCTGATAG
>KQ989772.1:122983-140697 GCA_001598015.1 Dorcoceras hygrometricum | reverse complement strand
TGATTTCGGAGCCACAATGGTTGTGGGCCCATGGCTAGCTGTATCCCTGAACCATTGAGGGTCACACAAGTACTGGATTCATGATTCCCGCACGGAAACTGAGCTCAATGTGTTGAGCATATGAAGAGGATTTTAGGCAGTACGACTTCCTAAAAGTCAACAGGGGTCAAATTGCAATTTCCAAAAGTTGGAGGACTAAACTGCTATTTTGGAATGGGTGTTCTGAAAAATAGTTTCTCACATCATAATACTCAGTTTTGGAAACTGAGTCGATCGGTCCGATCTGATCGGCGATCGGAGTTGTAATGAAGTCGCAGTGATGGATATCGTCATTTGGACCCGGGCCCGTTGGGCCGGTCCAAGTCCATTACTAGTGTACTTATAATAGACTTAGGGCTTCATTAACAAAGACACCATAACACTCCAACCCTAGACCTAATACACGGCCACCCCCCTACTCTCCCACTCGACCACCATCGGCCGCCGCCCCAAGCGCCGCCGCTTGCCGGTGATCGGACTTGTTTCGATCAGTTTTTGAGGTGATTCTGTCCGTGGCAAATCTGTCAAGTCTTCTAGTGCGGATTGACGGAGGAAGATTGAATCCGGTCGTGGACCTGATTGGAGGATCTACCGCCGCCTACCGACAAGAGCCAGATTTTCCCTGTGAAATCTGAAATCTGGTTGGAGCCAGGCGCCTAGACTCCAGCAAGGTGACAATTTCTAACATCCTATGTATGATTTTGTTGCCTTTAGTGATGTATTGAACGCTTTCCGGGGCCAATTTTTGTTTTCCGCTGCGCCCCGGGAAGTGGGATCCGGATCCACCACCGTATGCCAACAGTGGTATCAGAGCCAAGGCTCGGATCCTTTAATACATTTTTGTGCCATAATTGCATGAATCTTGAAATTTTCAGATCGAACAACAAAAAAAAAAATTTTTTTTTGAAGATGGCCGCCGGCCGCCGCCATGGGTGGCGGCAACCCCTGGCCGCTGCGCGCATATGCGCGCGCATGATATGCGCGCCTTCCGCGCATGATATGCGCGCCTTCCGCGCATGGCGGCCGATCGCTGGCCTTGCCCAGCGCAAATTGTTGCACTACTAATGGCCGACCGGTTGCTGCCCCTTAGCGCACTGGTTGCGCGACATTGAAGCAGGAGGCGTGCTGCCATGCGCCGCCATGGGTGAGGCGCTGCCGCGCGCAACATGTTGGCGGCGGCGGGCTTGTGCCGCGCGCAACATGTTGGCGGCGGCCGCATGTCCGGTGAGTCTCCCGGCAGCGTTGCGAAGGCTGATTTCTTCTAGGTATTTTTCGGGCCTGTCCCGGGTAGCCCATGAAGTTTTTGGGCCGATATTCGATATTGGGCCCATTTTGGTCGATTTTGAAATTTTTGAGATTTTGGGCCTAAAATCTCAGGTTGTGAGGAGGCGCCGCTCTTGGCGCGGGGGCGTGCGGCCATGCGCCGCACGCGATGCTGGCGACGGCCGCCGTCCGGCGAACTTCTCAGCATTGTCGAAGGACGTGAATTTTCTTCTAGGTATTTTTCGGGCCTGTCCCGGGTAGCCCATGAAGTTTTTGGGCCGATATTCGATATTGGGCCCATTTTGGTCGATTTTGAAATTTTTGAGATTTTGGGCCTAAAATCATTTTAAGCCCAATATGATGCAATTAAAATTGCAAAATATGATTTTAGTTATGAAATTTTATTTTATAATTAAAATATGATTTTGTTAATTAAATATGATTTTATTGACAAAATGCGATTTTATTATAAAATGCGATTTTATGATTAAAATATGATTTTGTGGTAAATAATTTGATTATTTATATTTATGCATATTAATTATATTGATTGCATGTTTGGGATGATCGAGAGCCGTTCCCAATGTGTTAGGTGTATGCTTTAGGTTTTGCGATTTCGGTTGTAATATATTATTGATTATCATTTTATAAAATAGGTCTGTTTGTGGCCCGTTCCCATCCCTTAAAATTGTATCCCTTATGTGTCATGGAAATTTAATTGTAAATTACTAGACTTAGTGGGAGGACGTTTGAAGATGGTGGGTCGATGACGATCAAAGATATTGAAGACCGAAGATCTGTAAAACAGGAAGCAATTGTAATAGGATTGCATTGCATATTGCATTTCACCTAGGATTGGACCAAGGTCCGTGATTGGCAACCACGGACCGCATAGCTCTCGCGATCGATCATCCCAAAATTATTTATATATTTGATATATGTTATGTTGAATCAGCATGTTTTAAATTTTGATTTAAAATTGCATGAGACCAAAATTTTCAAAAATAAAATCCCTCGTTTTAAATACGATTTAAAACTTATATCAAGATAAAAGTTTATTCGATAAACTAAGGGAATTTAAATTTATTTAAATCTCCCAACCTTCCATCAACAATGGGTGTACGTCGATGCTACCCGCATACATGGCCCGGCTCATATTATTGAGGGGGTTATGTATACCGGAAAGCTGTCCACGTCATTGACAATTGTTGTGAGTCGGTTGGAACTCCCTTTAACGTTGGCTCATATTATTGGGGACGTTAAGGGGACCGTCCTTCACGACTCAACATTGATGGGTCATCTTGACACGTGATAGTAAACGGCGTCATATTATTGGGCCCTTACTAGACGTGAGGTGAATACATGGAGGTTGCACCGGTTGCAATTGGAAACTACCTTTTGGGGGTCATGGTTGGCTGATATTATTCGGGACCATGATCGCTTGATTGGGCTCCGTATACCCACTAAGGAAACTTGCTTTCCCGATTTCATTAGAGGGTGGTGAAATCGGTGAAATAGTGGGAGGGTAATTCATAAAACTAAATGACCTTGTTTTATGTCTTAGCGTTTTTCATATATAGTTAGTAATGCATGCCTGTTTTCTTTTCAGTATAACTGCTTACAAAATATCTTCGATCAAAAACCCACTCGCTGCTATACTGGATAGCAACAAGTTCACCGGTCTGAACTATCAAGACTGGCTTCGAAACCTCAACATTGTGTTAGCTTCGGAGAAACTTCTTTATACGATAGAGAAAAGCCCTCCGAAGGAAGCCCCTGCCGATATCAGCCCTGAGGAGCTGACTACGCTTAAACAATGGTGGGACGACGAGCTTAAGACTCGATGCTATGTGATGGCATCGATGTCCAACGAAATGCAACGGCGCTTTGAGAAGACGAAGTATGCTGCTGACATACTTTTTCATCTCAAGGAACTGTACGGGGAGAACTCTCGACATGAGAGGTTCACCGCTGTCAAGGAGCTTATGACGAGCCGCATGCGCGATGGGACTTCGGTCCGCGAGCATGGGGTTCGTATGATTGGGCTCGTTGAAAAGCTGGCGGGCCTTGATATCACACTTCCACACGAGATGTCTGTGTATGTGCTTCTCCTCTCACTACCCGCTGCATTCGACCCATTTGTGTTCAACTTCAACATGAACAAGCTGGCAGCCACCCTTGAAGAGGTGGTTAACATGCTGGTCGTATTTGAGGAAACCATAAAGAAGGACAAGCCCGTCCTCCTTATGGGCTCTTCTTCCTCTGTGAAGAAGGGGCCCAGACGCAAGAGTAAGAAGCGTTCTGCCCCTGAGAAGGAGGAAAAGCCCACTAAGAAGCCAAAGGCAAAGGCTTCCAAGCCAAACAAGTCCGAGGATGTTTGCCACCACTGCCACAAGCCTGGGCAGTGGAGGAGGAACTGCAAGGAGTACCTCGAGCAGTTGCGAACTGCAAAAGGTATGTTCTATATCGAAATAAATGTCTCTTAATTCGAATTCTTGGGTACTTGATACCGGATGTGGATCTCATATCTGCAATGATTTGCAGGTGATGACAAGAAGCCGACGTCTTAGAGAGGGTGAGACCCACCTGAGGCTTGGCAATGGAGCAAGAGTTGCTGCAGTAGCAATTGGAGATGTTTATTTATTTCTGTCGTCAAATTTTAAGTTTTTATTGAAGGATGTTTTATTTGTTTCCGAATTAATAAAGAACATTATTTCTGTTTCTATGCTTGATAGTGATAGATATTCTTGTATGTTTGCTAATTCGATTTGCAATATTTACAAGAATGAAAATTTGATTGGCATTGGGGAACGCGAAAACGATCTGTACACCTTAAAATTAAAACCAGTTCCAACTCGTGATGTGGAAACACATAAAACAACAATTAAAAGGAAATACGATAGCTTAAACCCAGCACAATTTTGGCACGCTAGGCTAGGTCATATTTCTCTAAATAGGATGAACAAGTTAGTTAGGAGTGATATGTTTGATCTGTCAGACATTAACTCCCTACCAACTTGTGAATCTTGTCTCAAGGGAAAGATGACTAAATAACCCTTCAAGGGCAAGCCTGAACGTGCCCAAGGCCTGTTGGATTTGATCCATACTGATGTGTGTGGTCCGCTTAGTATTGGTACTAAATACGGTCACACATACTTCATCACCTTTACCGACGATCACTCTAGGTATGGGTACTTGTACTTAATAAAGCACAAGTCTGAATCCTTTGAAAGGTTCAAAGAATTCAAGGCTGAAGTAGAAAATCAATTGGGAAAACGATTAAAGCACTTACATCCGATCGAGGTGGTGAATACTTGAGTGCTGAATTTCAAGACTATCTAAAAGAGAATGGGATTCTCTCACAGTGGACCTCTCCGGCCACACCACAACTCAATGGTGTAGCGGAGCGTCTTAATCAAACCTTGATGGACATGGTTCGATCTATGATGAGCTTCACTGAGCTTCCTACCTCGTTTTGGGGCTATGCGCTCGAAACGGAGGTAATGTTGCTGAACAATGTCCACACCAAGGCAGTGGATAAGACTCCATATGAGATGTAGATGGGCAAACCACCCAAATACTCATACATGAGGATTTGGGGATGTCCTGCTTACGTGAAGCAGACAGTGGGAGATAAGCTGGATACGAGATTCATCTTATGTTACTTCGTTGGGTATCCAAAGAATTCCATTGGATACTACTTCTACTATCCCAACGAAACAAAAGTGTTTGTTTCTAGGAATGCCACCTTTATGGAAAGGGAATTTCTACTTGATAGAAAGGGCAAAATAGTAGAACTCAAAGAGGTTCGAGAACCAACTGAGGTACCAAGTGAATCTCCTGCGCCTCAAGATCCAGTACCAGAAATGGTCGCACCTAGGAGATCCGAAAGGATTCCTAGGGCTCCTGTAAGATATGGTTTCCTCCTTGAAGATGATCAAGGTGATCAAGTTATTGGATCTAATCCAAGAACTTTCAAGGAGGCAATTTCCGATGCTGATTCTAATTTGTGGCTTGAAGCAATGCAGTCTGAGTTTGACTCAATGCATGCGAACCAAGTTTGGACTCTCGTTAATCCTCCCGAAGGAATTGTTCCTATTGGGTGCAAATGGGTATACAAGAGGAAACTTGGGCCTGATGGTAAGGTAATGACCTACAAGGCACGACTGGTCGCGAAAGGTTACACTCAAAGGCAAGGTGTTGACTATGATGAGACCTTTTCACCTGTCGCAATGTTCAAGTCAATTAGAATCTTACTAGCCATAGCCGCATGGTACGACTATGAGATATGGAAAATGGATTTGAAAACTGCGTTCCTTAATGGAAACATTAAGGAAGAGATCTATATGACGCAGCTTGAGGGTTTCACATCTGTAGGAAGTGAGCATAAGGTATGCAAACTTCAGAGATCGATCTATGGTCTCAAACAAATTAAAAGGGCTGTGACATTCCTTGTACTTTACGTTGATGACATTCTACTCATTGGGAATGATGTAGGAATGCTGCAGTCAACTAAAGTATGGTAGCTAGTAGATTCTCGATGAAGGACATGGGTGAAGCATCCTATATTCTTGGAATACAGATCTATCGGGATAGATCGAAACGGATTCTCGGACTCACCCAAGCCACCTATATCGATACCATACTTAAGAGGTTCTCTATGGAAGAGTCCAAGAGAGGACACCTACCTATGAGCCACGGGGTCACTCTATCTAAGTCTATGTGTCCGAATACTGATGAGGAGATAGAGAGTATGGCACATGTGCCATATGCCTCGGCAATATGTAGTATTATGTATGGCATGATCTCAACTAGACCAGATGTCGCATATTCTCTGAGTGTCACGAGCCGCTACCAGGCCAATCCCGGCCAATTGCATTGGAAGGCTGTGAAGGATATTCTTAAGTACTTGCGAAGGACTAAGAATATGTTCATGGTTTATGGGGGTGGTGAACTGAAACTGGAAGGCTACACTGATTCTAGCTTCCAGTGTGACGTGGATGACTCGAAATCTACCTCTGGATTTGTATTCATGCTCAATGGTGGTGCTGTATCTTGTAAGAGTTCCAAGCAAGACACCATCGCGGATTCAACCACTGAGGCTGAGTACATTGCAGCATCAGCTGCTGCTAAGGAGGCCGTTTGGATGAGGAATTTCGTCCAAGAGTTGGGCGTCATTCCTGATGGAGTTGGTCCAGTCCCGGTGTAATGCGACAACACGGGTGCCGTTGCACAAGCAAAGGAGCCTAGGTCTCACCAAAGATCCAAACATATACTGAGGAAATATCACATAATCCGGGATGTTGTGGCTAGAGGTGACATAGCAGTTGAGAGAGTCGCCTCTACGGACAACATTGCTGATCCACTTACGAAGCCCTTTCCAGGACCAACATCGCGAAACAATGGGACTGCGTCTGATGAGTAGTTGGCTATAGGGCAAGTGGGAGATTGTTAGAGTAGATGCCCAACTAGCCAACTTGTGGCGTGTGGGTTTTATAGACTTTTGTATATGACGATCTTTATATATGATATTCGCATTTTATTATGGCATTCTTTATTTTCATTATGTTATATGATGTTAATAATTGTGTTGGATAAAGACCGAGAATACACCATAGTGTATGTTAGATGTGATAGTGGATATGATGGCTATCATGAAAAACACATCTAATAGTCACTGTGTATTCTAAATTCGTTCCTAGTCGATTGGACCGTCAAAATGAGGATAAGGCCGCCCGAGCTTGAGACTAGCATCTGCTATGCGAAGTACCATGTTTCATTGGTAGGGAACATTGTGATGCTCTGAGCATGCAGATGGATAGTGACCTAGTGATCTATCGAACTACCCTCGTTCGAACCTTCCAAGTGGTTACCATTTGTCGAGTGGAAAAGTCCGAGGTCTTGGTTGTACTGATTAGTCCTCACGATGCTCTGAGCATGCAGATGGATAGTGACCTAGTGATCTATCGAACTACCCTCGTTCGAACCTTCCAAGTGGTTACCATTTGTCGAGTGGAAAAGTCCGAGGTCTTGGTTGTACTGATTAGTCCTCACTACTCGAAACGTCATTGAGACTCTACATGATAGGCGTCTCACTTTGACCCGTTTGCCGACTCACTTGGGGTGATTAGGCGGCGGGATTGGGTGAGGTCCCGATGCATGTAGGAGTCGATGCTTCGTTGTCGAGGATTCACCGCTCGCTTACATGCGTGGATATCCTATGCTGTCTGAGGAGATAATAGTGTATAAATCTCTAGCCAGATTACTATAAGTGTCTTAGGTAAATGGGTTTACCTAGTAACACTCGTGATGTCACTATTCGATCTCCAAGATGTATGCATGGTTATCGGATCTATAGCGACTCTCGATTTACCAATGGTCGTTGATCTTATCGGGATATATGTGTTGAAAGGACTGTACTGTACGCTAACCATGACCAACTGGTTCTTGCAGGCACTATCAGTGATACCTAGGGTATCATGGGGCGATGTTGCTAGGCGCTTTACCATGATCCGTTGGGCAAGTCCGAAATTATGATTTCGGAGCCACAATGGTTGTGGGCCCACGGCTAGCTGTATCCCTGAACGATTGAGGGTCACACAAGTACTGGATTCATGATTCCCGCATGGAAACTGAGCTCAATGTGTTGAGCATATGAAGAGGATTTTAGGGAGTGCGACTTCCTAAAAGTCAACAGGGGTCAAATTGCAATTTCCAAAAGTTGGAGGACTAAACTGCAATTTTGGAATGGGTGTTCTGAAAAATGGTTTCTCACATCATAATACTCAGTTTTGGAAACTGAGTCGATCGGTCCGATCTGATCGGCGATCGGAGTTGTAATGAAGTCGTAGTGATGGATATCGTCATTTGGACCCGGGCCCGTTGGGCCGGTCCAAGTCCATTACTAGTCTACTTATAATAGACTTAGTGCTTCATTAACAAAGACACACCTCATAACACTCCAACCCTAGACCTAATACACGGCCTCCCCCCTCCTCTCCCACTCGACCACCGTCGGCCGCCGCCCCAAGCGCCGCCGCCGCTTGCCGGTGATCGGACTTGTTCCGATCAGTTTTTCGAGGTGATTCTGTCCGTGGCAAATCCGTCAAGTCTTCTAGTGCAGATTGACGGAGGAAGATTGAATCCGATCGTGGACCTGATTGGAGGATCTACCGCCGCCTACCGACAAGAGCCAGATTTTCCCTGTGAAATCTGGTTGGAGCCAGGCGCCTAGACGCCAGCAAGGTGACAATTTCTAACATCATATGTATGATTTTGTTGCCTTTAGCGATGTATTGAACGCTTTCCGAGGCCAATTTTTGTTTTCCGCTGTGCCCTCGGGAAGTGGGATCCGGATCTGCCACCGTATGACAACACGGGCATCTACTCTAACAAGTACGAACACCGTTCTCAACTCTGTAGTTCAAGATTTTGACAAGATACACAAGAAAGAGGTTCAGATCAGGATATTTCACAAACCTTTATCGATGAATCCTACCTCTACAAGTTCCTTGGATAGTAAGTCAGTTTTAGAAGTTCGGCACTTATCTAAGGTAGTCTATGAGTTCCGACGTGAGAGAAGTACAAACAGATCAACAAGATATGCTACCTGATCTACAGGAATTCAAAGCTACAATATTCTTACAGGTAGATGCTCTAAAGGATTCTATCAGACGGACTCAATATCTACTACACCTCGATCTTTTGAAGGAGACTCGAGACTAAAAGGAGGAACTTTGTGAAAAGCTACCTACTCTTGATCTCAAATTGTTGAAGTTAGTACTTACAAGGGTGTGATGCCAAAATGGGGGAAAATAGTACAAGGAAGAGGTAAAAGAACTTTGTAAAGGCAGAAGATAGCAGTGAAGGAAGAGAAATAATTTTCAAATAGGGGAAAAGAAGTAAATGGAAGAGATAAAATAATTTTATCGGATCCTTAAGAAGGGGTGTGAGTGTTAGGACAAATTTTAGAAGTTTTGGTGATGGAAAATAGACGAGATATAATTTGTAAAAGAAATCATTCAAACCAAAAATGACAAGATCTGGACGAAACTTATCACGTGAAACGAAGAAACCAGATAGTATCAAAGACAAGCTGGTCAAGGGAAGACCATCTCAGCATGTTCTAAAGAAAGTCAAAACAGCCCAGAATCTTAGTAAAGACCAGCTGGACAATGGAAACCGCTGAAACCAGCTCATGATATTAAACCAGCTGATTTCTTAGACATTGTAGGAACCAGCTCAGCATTCAGAAACCAGAACGGGTAAACCAGCTTGGCACAGGACAATGAAAACCAACTGAGTATAGAATGGCATAAGAAATTTGAATTTTGGAATGTCTGAAGCTAAGTACAGCCTGAAACTAATCAGTTGACATCTCTGTTACAATTTGTAGTCGTTAAGAACTACTTCAAGCTAAAACCAGATATGCAGGGATATGACACAGACTAAAGACGGCGCAGACTTGCCAAAAAGGGCAATGCATTTAATGAAGTTGTACCATCATCGTATAATAATTTGAGGCTTCTCAGGATTTTCAATTTGTATGTATACTGTGAGACCTGGATTTTATGGAAGATTAATGTTGGATTAATCGGTTTTAGCAATTTTGGAAGTTTTCGTATTTTTGGTTTTATGGTGAAAGCTGGTCGGTAGTGAAAACCAGTCGCAGTGCGTATTTGTATCGCGGGAAGTCAATACGCCGTCGTTTTGCGTTGAGTAACCAGTCGTTGCCAAAGTCTTCCAGCAGCAATGCTTACGTGGATTTCAGCAGAGAGGGCTAAGGAACTTCAAAACGGCGACGTTATGTGAGGTATCTGGTGGGAGATATCATTTGGCAGCAAGTTCATGTAGCGGGCATAAAATGCTGTCGTTTGGATTAGTGGAGGCGACGTCGTTTTGGTTAGCGCTAAGAAATCAGCAGCGGGTGTGGTTTCCCCTAGTAGCGATTAGTCGTTGCATGTGTTAGTTCAACAGAGTTGCTGACGTGGTTAAGCGACGCCGTTTAGATTAGTTGAAACACTGCGTTTGATGTCGCGTCTGGTACCAGCTGCAAAGATATGTTGCGTTGAGTGAGGAATCCAGTCGCTGGTTTTGGGTGACCAGCTGATGGCAGATATGATGACGTAAGCTGTGCGACGTCGTTTTGTTAAGTCGATGCGACACCATTTTGCTAGCGTTGTTTAAGAGATTCAGCAGCTGGTTTGCTTTGCATCTACTGGTTGCGTTTTCAGCGAGTTTCGATTGGTTTTGTCGGAGGGAATTGTTATCAGCAGTTGAGATGTGTATATATGTATAGGAAGACTTAGTCTTCGATTGATTTATTGGATTCCCATACTTAGTAAATTTCCTCCCGATTGTCGACCTCTGTTCTTCGAACCCTAGTACTGTTCACCGTGAGTTTCTCCAGAAATTTCCCGTCGTTTCCGGCTATTGTTTGATACGTTTGAGGTAGAGTTGGACTCCTCTCGAGAAGCTCTTCCATTCCATACCACTTTTGGAGGCTGTGGTTGGCTAGTTGAGGAACACGAAGTTGCTGCCCGATCGCGTGTTTTGTAGTGAAGGTAGAACTTTGTTCCTTTGTGATAAGATCCTGTTCCTAGCCTTGGTTTAAGCTTCCAGTAAGTTGTTTTGGTAGTAATTGCGTTGGTTGAGCGTTGCTCCCAGCCGTGAGCTTCTGTTAGCATCCCTGAGAATTATGCTTCATTGTTTAGCAGGTTTTCAACCAGATTTCTCGGGATCCCTTTGTGGTAATTAGTGCGCAGTATTGAGGTACGGATTTGAGCTTGAGGTAGCTGGGAATTGGCGTGAGATTTAATGTTAGATGGTTGCTTGTGCACTGCCGTGTATGTTGCTGTGTGCATATGTGATTGTTGTTGATTTTAGCTGCTATGTTTATGCATACACGCATTTCCCATATTGCATTCAGATTTCTGTTGCAGCCATTGCTTTGTATTCCGTTTTATTGCTGTTGTTTCTTACCAGGATGCGAGGGCGAGCGGCTATACCGCACTCTCATCTCCCTGCTGGGATCTGTTAGCCACCATGCGCCGAGTGGTTAACTACCATAGTTCATGGGCGAGGCAACAGCAGGTTGAGTTGTTTGTTGCATCTGGTATTCGGGTGTAGTGTCAAGGCGAGTGGCTCATTACCATACTTTGAACACACCCCGTGGCCACTGATTCATTGCAAATCTCATGGAGCTATGTTTGCGTTCCTTGGCTCCCTTGTTGGTTGTAGCCTTCAGCTGTTATTCGGTGTTTCATGCATAGCATCTGCATTTTATCTTATGCATTTCTTTTAGTTATTTTAGTTGCTCTCCGTACTGGGGTTTGACCCCCATGTCCCTCTGGGGCTTGGTCGTTTTTCCTTGTTGTGTTTTTTTTCAGGGAACCTAGGATTTACAACTAGTCGTGGCTTTAACCCAGCTGGAGGAGCCCCAGGAGGTGGTTAGAGTATCTTAGTAGCGTATAGCATATTTATATGTATCAGTACCGTTAGCCAGGGGATGCCCTGTGCTTTGTTGTTGTATTTTATTGTTGGAGTCTGATACATGTTGTTGGTTGTTGTTATGCTATACTGTGTATTGTTGGCTGGTAGCCTGCGTTTTGATTGTTTTTATAAACTGGGATATGTTTTGAGTATCGTGGTATTTTAAATTATATTGTTTAAACCGTCAGGCCAAAAGCGGTGCTATCTATGCTGTATCTGTTATGTTTTAATTGATCCTGTTGAGTGTTTTTGTAGATGCCGCCTAGACGTGGTGGTAGAGGTAGGGGCAATTTCAGGAATCAACAGGATATAACGAGGATCAGCATAGTGCGCGTAGTCGTAGTCGTGTTGGACACGACGAGGAGGAGGAAGTTGAGGTTGCGCCTCCTGTGGAGAGGATGGATGTCCTGATAGCATGGTTTCAGCGGATGAACCCTCCAGTCTTTAACGGTGACGAGTCCAGTGAGGATGCAGACTCGTGGCTCCGGAACATTATTTGCTTTTCGATCGGGTGCAGTATGATGATGATCTTCGGCTGAGTTTGGTGACCCTCTTGCTTAGGAAGGCGGCAGAGCGCTGGTGGCGAGGCGCTTCTAGTACCTTGTTGGAGACCGGTGTTGGGACCTCTTGGGGCAGTTTTTGCGAGACCTTCCGGCAGGAGTATGTACCCGAGTCTTATGTGAACGCCCGGGAGCGGGAGTTCGACCATCTGGAGCAGGACTCTATGATGGTGAGGGAGTATGCGCGTACGTTCTCTTCTTTGTTGGCATACGTTCCCCATGTTTCTGGCCGGGAGAGGGCCAAGCGGACTAGATTTCTTGAGGGCTTGAACGAAGAGTTGTATCAGATGGTGCTTACCAGTAAGCCCAAGACGTATGCTGAGGCAGTGGATAGTGCCATCGACATTGAGGAAGGTTTGCGTAGCCGTCGTGCTCGTAGGCAGCAGATGGCTCATGGTGGTCATCCCACTGGTCAGGGAGCGCAGTCTTCTCAGTCCTCCCAGTCAGCCTATCAGCCCTAGCAGTAGCAGCAGCAGCCACAGGTGGCACTGCAGTCTGGCCGTCAGAGGTTCCGTCCCCACGGTCAGCATTCAAGAAGAAGTCGGGTTTTGGCTCTTCTGGTTCGGGCAGCTCGAGTAGCAGTGGTTCTCATGCAGAGTTCTGTGGTCACTGTGGTGGCAAGAATCCGTCTACGCAGTGTGTTGGTGTGCAGGGTTCCTGCAACATTTGTGATCAGTACGGGCATTTTGCTAGAGTGTGTCCGTCAGCTGGATCACAGTAGACCGTGGCCCAGCCTCAGGGTCGTGGAGGTCAGTCTAGGGGTCGTTACCCTCAGTTTCAGCAGCCCCAGTTGGGTGAGACTCAGTTTAGGCCGTTTCAGCAGCCTGGTCCGTCGCGGTTTGGACAGTCGTCTCAGCCTTTCTTCTCTGGACCTCAGCATGCTCAGGTCAACGCCATCACGAAGGAGCAGGTACTTGTCTCATTTTTTATTTTCCTGCGTGTGTGTTGTTTGACACCGGTGCGTCGCATTCTTTTGTTTCTGATTCGTTTGTTGTTGAGCATGGTCCTCCCAGGAGGTTTTGTTAGATGGCGTGTTGCGGTTTTGTGAGCATATGCGGTTAGCGAACTTGATCCGTTTGATGTTGTGGGATTTCAATTGTATTGTTGGGATGGACGTGTTGTCCAAGTATAGGGCCTCCGTGGATTGTTTCTATGGGATTGTGCGTTTTAGGCCTTTGTCTGGCGAGAAGTGGGACTTCTACGGCCAGGATTCTCGATCGAAGATCCCGTTAGTCTCAGCTATGGAGATTTTCAGCTCAAGAGATTTTGTTGGATGGTGTGTTGCGGTTTGGTGAGCATGCCTTGTTAGCGAATTTGATCCGTTTGATGCTCTGGGATTTCGATTGTATTGTTGGGATGGATGTGCTGTCCAACTATAGGGCCTCTGTGGACTGTTTCCATGGGATTGTGCGCTTTAGGCCTATGTCTGGCGAGAAGTGGGACTTCTACGGCCAGGATTCTCGATCGAAGATCCCGTTGGTCTCGGCGATGTTCAGCTTGTTGTCCTTAGGGAATGTTGGCTTCTTGATCTACGCTTTGGACGCGTCTTCTTCTTCTCGTGTTCAGCTCAGTGACGTTCCCGTGGTGCGACACTTTCCCGACGTGTTTCCGGAGGATATTCCTGGTTTTCCTTCGAGGCGGGAGATTGACTTCAGCATCGAGTTGGTGCCTGGCATAGCTCCGATTTCTCGTGCCCCGTATCGTTTGGCACCTGCGGAGTTGAGGGAACTCAAGGTGCAGTTAGACGATTTGCTGGAGAAGGGTTTTATCCGACCTAGTATGTCGCCATGGGGAGCGTCCATTTTGTTTGTGAAGAAGAAGGATGGCTCAATGCGGATGTGCATTGATTTCCGCCAGTTGAACAAAGCAACTGTCCAGAACAAGTACCCGTTGCCGAGAATCGTTGATCTGTTTGATCGGTTTCAAGGTTCTGCGGTGTACTCGAAGATTGATCTTCATTCAGGGTATCATCAGCTGAGAGTGAGAGATCAAGATGTCGTGAAGACTGCGTTTCGTACGAGGTACGGACATTTTGAGTTTCTGGTGATGCCGTTTGGTTTGACAAACGCGCCTGAAGTCTTCATTGATCTGATGAACCGAGTTTTTAGAGAGTTCATTGATCAGTTTGTGATTGTTTTCATTGACGACATCTTGGTGTACTCAAAGAATCCTTTGGAGCATAAGGAGCATTTGCGGATTGTCCTTCAGACGTTGAGAGAGTGCGAGTTCTGGTTGGATCGCGTCGTATTCTTGAGACATGTGATTTCAGCCAAGGGGATTGCGGTGGATCCCAGTAAGGTTGATGCTGTTTTGAACTGGGAGCGTCCCAGGAATGTTTCCGAGATTCGCAGTTTCTTGGGTCTGGCTGGCTATTATCGTCGCTTCATTGAGGGATTCTCTAGTATAGCAAAGCCGATGACTCAACTGACGCAGAAGGACAAGAGGTTTGTGTGGACTGAGAAATGCGAGAATGCCTTTCAAATGCTCAAGGAAAAGTTGACTACTGCACCTGTGTTAGCTCTGCCGTCCGGTTCAGGTGGTTTCGTTGTTTGTTCTGATGCTTCGCTCAATGGATTGGGCTGTGTTTTGATGCAGAATGGTCGAGTCATTGCGTATGCTTCGCGGCAGCTGAAACCGCACGAGACTCGTTATCCAGTCCATGATTTGGAGCTAGCGGCCGTTGTTTTTGCATTGAATATCTGGCGTCACTACCTGTATGGAGATCAATTTGTGGTGTACTCGGACCACAAGAGTTTGTAGTATCTGTTTTCGCAGCCTGACTTGAACATGAGACAACGTCGTTGGATGGAGCTGCTAAAGGACTTTGATTGCGAAATCAAGTACCAGTCTGGGAAGTCGAACGTAGTGGCCGATGCTTTGAGCAGGAAGGCTAGTGAGATGCTTGCGTCGCTGTACATCTATAAGGATCAGGAGCATCTTAACACTACGTGTTGGAGATTCTACCCGGCTGAGGATTGTGTTGTGGTTTCTTCTTTCCAAGTGGAGCCACAGATTGTTTCTAGTATTCGAGCAGCTCAAAGGACTGACCCTTCCATACACGAGTTGAAGTTTAAGGTCAGGCTGGCGAACTTTAGGATTATTCTGTTTCGTCCGATGGGTGTTTGAGGTTTCGTGGCTGGTTGGTTGTGCCAAAACTCATTGATTTGAAGGAGGAGATCCTTCGGAAAGCGCACTGTAGTAGACATAGTGTTCATCCTGGTGCACGGAAAATGTACCATGCGTTGAAGCCGCACTTCTGGTGGGCTGGCCTGAAGAGTGACGTGGCTGGTTTTGTCGCTCATTGTTTGAACTGTCAGATGGTTAAGGCCGAAAGGATGAGACCTGGTGGTCTGTTGCAGAGTTTAGAAGTACCCCAATGGAATTGGGAGCACATAGCTATGGATTTCATGACGCATCTGCCTCGTTCCAACAGAGGATGCGATGCTATTTGGGTGGTTATTGACCGTTTTTCGAAGTCTGCACATTTTATTCCCTATGGGATGACCTTCTCGTTGAAGAAAATGGCAAAGCTGTACGTTGATTTTGTTGTTAGACTGCACGATGTGCCCGTTTCGATCGTATCCAACCGAGATCCGAGGTTTACTTCCAGGTTTTGGAAGAGTTTGCAAACAGCTTTGGGTACCAGATTGGCTATGAGTACAGCGTACCACCCCCAGACAGATGGCCAATCTGAGAGAACTATCCAGACGTTGGAGGATATGTTACGAGCTGTTGTGTTGGATTTCGGAGGTAGCTGGCAAGACGCGTTGTCTTTAGTAGAGTTTTCCTATAATAAAAGCTATCAGGTAACGATTGGTATGGCGCCGTTTGAGGCTTTGTATGGTAGGAAGTGCAGATCGCCGGTATGTTGGGAAGAAGTGGGGGAGAAGCAGTTATCTGCCCCTGACTTTGTGCAGCAAATGAAAGATCATGTGGATCTTATTCGACAATGAATGAAAGCTGCCCAGGATCGCCAAGACAGTTATGCGAATAAGAGGCTTTGACCTCTTGAGTTTCAGGTTGGTGATCGTGTATTTCTCAAAGTTTCTCCGTTTCGTAGTGTTATGCGCTTTGGACACAAGGAAAAGTTAGCCCCTCGTTACGTCGGACCGTATGAGATTGTTGAGAGGATTGGCCCTTTAGTGTATCGGCTGTTATTGCCTCCGGAATTGTCTTCTCTACATGATGTCTTTCATGTTTCCATGTTGAGGAAGTATGAGCCAGATCCATCTCATGTGCTTAGGACTGACGAGGTTGAGCTAGATCAGTCGTTGAGCTATCAGGAATACCCCTTGCAAATCCTTGGCAGAAAAGAGAAACAGCTGAGAAATAAAACCATTCCGTTAGTAATGGTGCAGTGGAGCAAACATGGAAGGGAAGAAGCTACTTGGGAGCTGGAAGAAAAGATGCAGCGCGAGTGGCCGCATCTGTTTGAGTAGCCGTTGAGATAAATTCCAGTAGTTTGTAGCTTTCTGGTTGTATTTCTTCCCTAGTTGTTGTTAATTGTTTGCTCAGTTATCTTGAACTCTTGGCCATGTGTTAGGCGAGTTCCTGTTTTGTATTTTTCTGCTGTGTTGTGCTATCAGAATTGTTGTTGTTTGATTTCGAGGACGAAATCCTTTTTAGTGGGGGAGAAATGTGAGACCTGGATTTTATGGAAGATTAATGTTAGATTAATCGGTTTTAGCAATTTTGGAAGTTTTCGTATTTTTGGTTTTATGGTGAAAGCTGGTCGGTAGTGAAAACCAGTCGCAGTGCGTATTTGTATCGCGGGAAGTCAATACGCCGTCTTTTTGCGTTGAGTAACCAGTCGTTGGCAAAGTCTGCCAGCAGCAACGCTTACGTGGATTTCAGCAGAGAGCGCTAAGGAACTTCAAAACGGCGACGTTTTGTGAGGTATCTGCTGGGAGATATCTTTTCGCAGCAAGTTCCTGTTGTTGGCATACTCTGTGGCGGATCCGGATCCCACTTCCCGGGGGCGCAGTGGAAATCAAAATTGTTAGAGTAGATGCCCAACTAGCCAACTTGTGGCGTGTGGGTTTTGTTGACTCTTGTACAAATGATCTTTATATATGATATTCGCATTTTTATATGGCATTCTTTACTTTCATTATGTGTGTAATGATTTACAATTGTGTTGAGTAAAGACCTAGATTACACTAAAGCGTATGTTAGATGTGATAGTGGGTATGACGGCTATCATGAAACACATCTAATAGTCGCTGTGTATTCTGAACATGTTCCTAGTCGATTGGGCCGTCAAAATGAGGATAAGGCCGCCCGAGTTCGAGACTAGTATCTGCGATGCGAAGTACCATGTTTCATTGATAGGGAACATTGTGATGTTCTGAGCATACAGAT
>KQ989772.1:80302-100947 GCA_001598015.1 Dorcoceras hygrometricum | reverse complement strand
GCGGTAGGCAGCTCCGACGAGAGTAAGAGTGGTAGCGTTGGACTCCTCTTGCTGAGACGCTTTGTTTGGATATTGTTTTCGAACGTTTGCTTGAAGCTGGAGAGGTGTGCGAAGACATCTCCCTTGTGTAGTCTGTTAGCATAAGCGTCGGATTTCTATCCTAGCTTTTTGGGGTAAGTAAAGTTCCTACCTTTAAGACTTGTTTAGAGCTTTCTATTGAGTTAGAGAGGTAGGATTAGCGCTGGTGGTGTTTGTAACTCCCAGCTGCTGTGTTATGTGCTACGGTCCCTGAGGAATTATGTGTTACCGTTGAGCAGGTGGTAGATCTGTGTGCTCGGGACGTCATTGTGGCAATCTGCTGTAGTAATTTTTTCACATAGAATTGAGGTACGGATGTGAGCTTGTTTACAGCTTAGGATTGAGCATGGATTATGTGCTTGCTGTGTATGCTCTGTGCTGTTATCGTTTGTGCATTGTGTTGATATCAGCTGTTTCATTTGCATACATGCATTATCCTGTTGAGCTCTGTTTGCTAGGTGTGCCTGTTCTGTTGATTGAAGAATACCAGGATGCTGTATTCGAGGACGAGTGGGTAGTTCCCGTATACCTCGGAGGCGAGCGGGTAACTCCCGTACCTCATCTCCCTGCTGGGTTGTTAGCCGCTATGAGCGGAGTGGGTAGCTCCCACATCTCATGAGTGGGCAACAGCAGGTGGAGTTGTTTGTTTAGCACTGGTATGGTGTACTGGAGATGAGTGGGTAGCTCCCATGTGCTCAGTATACCCGTGGCCACTGATTGTCTTTCCTTTGATCAAACCTTGCTGTTGAGCTGTTGTTGCGATCCTTTGGCTCCCTGCTTTTGGTTGTAGCCTTGATCCTTTGCATAGAATTTGCATATTTATCTGTTGCTTTCCTTATGCTGTTTGTATTGCTCTCCGTACTGGGGTTTGACCCCGATGCTCCTCTGGGGTGTTGTCATACGCTGGCGGATCCGGATCCCACTTCCCGGGGGCGCAGCGGAAATCAAAATAGCCTCGGAAAGCGTTCAATACATCAATAACAATCTAAAAACATACATAGGGTGTTCATAGATTTGTTACCTTGCTGGCGTCTAGGCTCCTGGCTCCAACCAGAAATCATAGGGAAAATCTGGCTCTTCTCGGTAGGGTTGGCATACGGTGGCGGATCCGGATCCCACTTCCCGGGGGCGCAGCGGAAATCAAAAATAGCCCCGGAAAGCGTTCAATACATCAATAACAATCTACAAACATACATAGGGTGTTCATAGATTTGTTACCTTGCTGGCGTCTAGGCTCCTGGCTCCAACCAGAAATCATAGGGAAAATCTGGCTCTTCTCGGTAGGCGGCGGTAGATCCTCCAATCAGGTCCACGACCGGATCCAATCTTCCTCCGTCAATCTGCACTAGAAGACTTGACAGATTTTATCAAGGACGGAATCTCCTCAGCACGACGATCGGAGCAAGTCCGATCACGGGGCGGCGGCGCGTGAAGACCGGCGGCGGCGGCGTGAGGCTGGAGAGGAGGGGCGGCCGATTTGGAGTTTTGGAGGCTAGGGTTAATTATTCAAGTGAAGTGATTAGCCCTAGAGTAACTCATACAATTATAAGTAATTCATGGGCTTGAACCTGCCCAATGGACTTGGGTCAAACCCAGGTCCATATGAACATTCGGTTCGTTTAATCACTGTTATTTCATCATAACTCCGATCGACGATCAGATCGGACCGATCGACTCAGTTTCCAAAACTGAATATTATGATGTGAAAAAAAATTTTTCAGATTACCTAGTCCAAAAAGACAGTTTTGCCCTCAACAGCGGGAAATCGCAATTTGACCCCTGTTGACTTTTAGGAAGTCGCAATCCCTAAAATTCTCCTCATATGCTCAACAGATTGAGCTCAGTTTCTAAGCGTGAATCATGAATCCAGTACTTGTGTGACCCTCAATGGTTCAGGGATACAGCTAGCCATGGGCCCACAACCATTGCGGCTCCGAAATCACAATTTCGGACTTGCCCATCGGATCATGGTAAAGCGCCTAGCAACATCGCCCCATGATCCCCTAGGTATCATTGGTAGTGCCTGCAAGAACCAGTTGATCGTGGTTAGCGTACAGTACGGTCCTTTCAACACATATATCCCGATCAGATCAACGACCATTGGTAAATCGAGAGTCGCTAGAGATCCGATAGCTATGTATACATCTTGGAGATCGAATACTGACATCACGAGTGTTACTAGGTAAACTCATTTACCTAAAACACTCTAGTACTCTGGCCAGAGATTTATACACTATTATCTCCTCAGATAGCATAGGATATCCACACATGTAAGCGAGCGGTGAATCCTCGACAACGAAGCATCGACTCCTACATGTCCCTACCAATGAAACATGGTACTTCGCATCGCAGATGCTTGTCTCAAGCTCAGGCGGCCTTATCCTCATTTTGATGGCCCAATCGACTAGGAACAAATTCAGATATGCACAGTGACTATTAGATGTGTTTCATGATAGCCATCATATCCACTATCACATCTAACATACACTATGGTGCATTCCAGGTCTTTATCCAACGCAATTGTTAACATTATATAACATAATGAAAATAAAGAATGCCATAAATAAATGCGAATATCATATATAAAGATTTTCATACACAAGAGTCTATAAAACCCACACGCCACAAGTTGGCTAGTTGGGCATCTACTCTAACACCTGTAGCGGGCATAAAACGCTGTCGTTTGGATTAGTGGAGGCGATGTCGTTTTGGTTAGCGCTAAGAAATCAGCAGCGGGTGTGGTTGCCCCTAGAAGCGATCAATCGTTGCATGTGTTAGTTCAACAGATTTGCTGACGTGGTTAAGCGACGCCGTTTAGATTAGTTGAAACGCTGTGTTTGATGTCGCGTCTGGTACCAGCTGCAAAGATATGTTGCGTTGAGTGAGGAATCCAGTCGCTGGTTTTGGGTGACCAGCTGATGGCAGATATGATGACGTAAGCTGTGCGACGTCATTTTGTTAAGTCAATGCGACACCATTTTGATAGCGTTGTTTAAGAGAATCAGCAGCTGGTTTGCTTTGCATCTGCTGGTTGAGTTTTCAGCGAGTGTCGATTGGTTTTGTCGGAGGGAATTGTTATCAGCAGTTGAGATGTGTATATATATATAGGAAGACTTGGTCTTCGATTGATTTATTGGATTCCCATACTTAGTAAATTTCCTCCTGATTGTCGACCTCTGTTCTTTGAACCCTAGTACTGTTCACCGTGAGTTTCTCAGGCAATTTCCCGTCATTTTCGGCTATTGTTTGATAAGTTTGAGGTAGCGTTGGACTCCTCTCGAGAAGCTCTTTCATTCCATACCACTTTTGGAGGCTGTGGTTGGCTAGTTGAGGAACGCGAAGTTGCTGCCCGATCGCGTGTTTTGTAGTGAAGGTAGAACTTCGTTCCTTTGTGATAATATCTTGTTCCTAGCCTTGGTTTAAGCTTCCAGTAAGTTGTTTTGGTAGTAATTGCGTTGGTTGAGCGTGGCTCCTAACCGTGAGCTTCTGTTAGCATCCCTGAGAATTATGCTTCGTTGTTTTGCAGGTTTTCAACCAGATTTCTCGGGATCCCTTTGTGGTAATTGTTGCGCAGTATTGAGGTACGGATTTGAGCTTGAGGTAGCTGGGAATTGGCGTGAGATTTAATGTTAGATGGTTGCTTATGCACTGCATGGATGTTGCTGTGTGCATATGTGATTGCTATTATTTGAGCTTGAGGTAGCTGGGAATTGGCGTGAGATTTAATGTTAGATGGTTGCTTATGCACTGCATGGATGTTGCTGTGTGCATATGTGATTGCTATTGATTTTAGCTACTATGTTTATGCATACACGCATTTCCCATATTGCATTCAGATTTCTGTTGCAGCCATTTCTTTGTATTCCGTTGTATTGCTGTTGTTTCTTAATAGGATGCGAGTGCGAGCGGCAATACCGCACTCTCATCTCCCTGCTGGGATCTGTTAGCCACCATGCGCCGAGTGGTTAACTACCATAGTTCATGGGCGAGGCAACAGCAGGTTGAGTTGTTTGTTGCATCTGGTATTCAGGTCTAGTGTCAAGGCGAGTGGCTCATTACCACACTTTGAACACACCCCGTGGCCACTGATTCGTTCTCGTGGAGCTATGTTTGAGTTCCTTGGCTCCCTTTTCAGCTGTTATTCGATGTCTCGTGCATAGCTTCTGCATTTTATCTTATGCATTTCTTTTAGTTATTTCAGTTGCTCTCCGTACTGGGGTTTGACCCCCATGTCCCTCTGGGGCTTGGTCGTTTTTCCTTGTTGTTTTGTTTTTCAGGGAACCTAGGATTTACAGCTGGTCGTGGCTTTAACCCAGCTGGAGGAGCCCCAGGAGGTGGTTAGAGTATCCCAGTAGCGTATAGCATATTTATATGTATCAGTACCGTTAGCCAGGGATGCCCTGCGCTTTGTTGTTGTATTTTATTGTTGGAGTCTGATACATGTTGTTGGTTGTTGTTATGCTATACTGTGTATTGTTGGCTGGTAGCCTATGTTTTGATTGTTTTTATAAACTGGGATATATTTTTAGTATCGTGGTATTTTAAATTATATTGTTTAAACCGTCTGGCCAAAAGCGAAAATTTTACCCGCTTTTTGATAGCTTCAGCATGTGTTTGTGTGTTTTTACTCTGTTATGAGCACGAGGCCTGACATATACAACGTGTCTACTGGTAACATTTATTACCGTTGCATCCAAAGAGTATATTTAGGATAAGAGAAGCCGTGAAGAGGTTACCAAACACTACGAAATAATTCGAACATACAGAAGCTAACCAAGTTCTTTACATAAGCAAAGTTCATCTTGAACCAGCTTACTTGAGTGACACACGCACAGATCGTTCATATTTTTGTGCCACTTACTCTTCTTCACACACTTTGTAGACTTGAGTTTGAGTTGAAAATCATAGACAAGGAGTGTGTAAGTGCTAGAATAGCACAACCAGCTGAGTGCCGGAATTGGTGTAATACGAACCAGATCACGGGTCTGCATGTCGTTGGTTACTAGGAGTTCTCTTTGCTACGGGTCACGGGAGTGGGTTTGTACAAGAGTTGTATAAATCAAAGTCTAGATCCTTTCCTTTGTGGAAGAAGGGGAGACGCAGGAGAAATTGCTCCGAACTTCCAGAAACAAATCGTTTGTCTTTACTACTTTTACATTCACGCATTTGATTAAATTGTTCAGCTGCTTGAATCGTGTTTATTCCGCATAAAATTATTTTATAACGCGAGAAAACAGTCATAACTTAGAAAGCTTCCCAGCTGGTAACGCAGCTGGAATTTGGCTTTGAGCTGTAAAAGTTTTCGAAACAAATTTTCAAATCAAAATCAGCAAAGGAGTTCATTCACCCCCCCCCCTCTGAACTCCCAAGTTCACTATTCGATCCTAACAAGTGGTATCAGAGCGGGTTTTCTCAGTGTCTGAACAATTTATTCACCTTTACTTATTAAACATGTCGGTTTCTCACTCTAAAATTCCTATGTTCTCTAAGGAGGAATACGATGTCTGGAAGATCCGGATGCAGGCACACCTAGCAGCACAAGATGATGACATGTGGTTCATGATCACCAAAGGACCAATGCAAATACTGAAAGTAAACACTGCTATTGCTATAGCTGATGGTGCACCTCAATGGATTGAGAAACCTAGACAGGAGTGGAGTTCTGAAGACATGAAGAAAGCAAATATGGATAATGTCGCCAAGGACATACTATACAAGACGCTAGACAATAAGATGTTTAGCAAAATCCAGACATGAACCACTGCAAAAGAAATCTGGGAAAAGCTGATTCAGATTTGTGAAGGCAATGAGGAAACAAAAGAAAAAAATCTGACTGTGGCTTTACAAAAATTTGAACTTATCAAGATGAAGCCTGAAGAGACCATGCCCAAATTCGATTAGAGATTTAGCTCTCTGGTCATTGAGCTGGCCAGACTAAACAAGACATACAGTAACAGAGAGCTGGACCTAAAAGTGATGAGAGCACTTCCCAAGGAGTGGGATGTGAAGACTATGGCCATGAGAGAGTCGAAAGACTTAAACAAGATGGAGCTGCATGACTTATTTGCCAATTTAAAGGCATACGAGTTCGAACTAGAAACCAGAGCAGAAGCTGAGCCATCTCCATCTCAACCAACCAGAGCTCTAGTTGCCACAATTCCAGATCAAAGTCCATGCTCTACTATTAGCAGATCAGCGGACGAAATGAGCAAGGATGCAATGGCTCTACTTATAAGAAAATTTGGAAAATTCATGCGGAAGTAGAATACTCAACCCTTCTCTTTTAATTCTCCCAAGAAAAATTGTACTCCTTCTGACGATAAATGTTATAAATATGGCAGGACTGGTCACTTCATGGCTATTACAGCAAGCCAAGAGGAGATAAAAATAAGTGACCAGACCGTAGAAACAACAAGAACAAGAAGAAGAAAAAGGTGTATCGAAAAGGGAGAACTGAAAAAGCTATGGTAGCTGAAGAGAACAAAAGTGCATGGGCTGTCTCCGACTCAGAGGAATCAAGCTCTGGAGCCTCCTCTTCAAGTGATAGCGAGGATGAAGTACAATGTCTCATGGAGGATGACACTGAAGAGGTATTTGATTTTTCAAACCCCGAATTTACACGGGAGGACGGTCCTCGAATACAAAAATCTTTCTCAATCATTCAAGGAAATTAAAGCTGAAGAAGAGAGCTGTGCAACAAGTGCTAGGCTAGCTGGCTCAAGTGCTATGCAAGCTGCTCTAAGTAAGCTTGAAATCGAGAATGCTGAGTTGAGAAGCAGGTCAGAGGAGATGCTCTACGAGAATCGGCGGCTAGCTGATATAATAAACTCATGGACCAAGTCTTCTGCCTCACTACAAAAATTGCAAGGAGCTGCAAATCCATCTTGTGATAAAACTGTATTGGGCTACAATAGCAATGAAGGCAGTATCGCAGATCGAGAATGCTGAGTTGAGAAGCAGGTCAGAGGAGATGCTCTACGAGAATCGGCGGCTAGCTGATATAATAAACTCATGGACCAAGTCTTCTGCCTCACTACAAAAATTGCAAGGAGCTGCAAATCCATCTTGTGATAAAACTGTATTGGGCTACAATAGCAATGAAGGCAGTATCGCAGAATCAAGTTGTCCAAGGCTAGGAAGGGCAAAGTTTAAAACAATGAACTTTGTAAAACCTATCCAGGAACAATTTGCTGAGACAAATATGGTGACGCTATGATGACAGATAAGCCCTTGATCAGGAAAGGAAGATTTTGCGGGCTGGGATATACTACTCCTGAGAAGCCTCGGGAAAGCTGGTTAAACAAAAGAGTTGAATTACTAAGGGGGAAACCCAAATTCAACAATAAGACAAACCAGTTATTCCAATATTCTACGAAGGACATGCAGTACAAGCCACAATATCGGAAACCCAGATCAAAGAGGTATATGTTGTATATCACGATCATAACAGAACAAAGAACACACACGGACCGCACAAATGTTTTGATTCACTCACTGGAAAATGGATTAATATTATCCAAGTGTGGGTCCCGAAAGGTCTAATCAAACCTGGACCCAATTAAATCAAAGGGTACCAAACTTTCTTGATTTGTGACTGCAGGAACAACAGGAATCCAGACTGGAGCATTCAACATGGTATCTGGACAGTGGATGCGCAAGGTACATGACTGGGGATGCCAAGCTGCTCACAGATATAAAATCCTGCAATGGACCCAAGATCACTTTTGACGACAATTCAAATGGTACCACAGTGGGTAAGGGTAAGCTTGCCCATGGTAACTTTACTATAAATGATGTTCTTCTTGTTGAAAATATGTGCTACAACTTGATTAGTATAATTCAGTCGTGTGATAGCAATTATTCTGTCAAATTTCAAAAGCACACATGCACAGTTCTTAATCCGAGAGGTCTGACTGTACTAGTAGGCTATCGATCTGGAAATACCTACAAAATAGATTGTTCAGATCAACCGCATAAAGAACAAACTTTTCTAGTAGGTGGTTCTTCGAAAAGTTGATTATGGCATCAACAGATGAATCATCTGAATTTCAAAACAATTGCTAATTTGAGTAAGCATGAGCTAGTTGATGGTCAGTCCAAACTAAATTTTTCCAAAGACAAGATCTGCTCTGCCTGTCAGCTGGGTAAACATATCAAATCTACTTTCAAAATTAAAAGCAGTACCAAAACCTCTCGTAAGCTGGATCTTTTGCACATGCATCTCTTTGTTCCAATACCAGTATACTAGCTTAGGGGGAATGAAATACACCCTTGTTGTGGTCGATGACTTTTCAAAATTTACCTGCGTGCTATTTTTGAAATCAAAAGATCAAACTGCCGACCAGATGATCAAGCTCTTAAAACGTCTTCAAAATGAGCAATATTGTAATATCAACCGGATTAGGAGTGATAGAGGAGCAGAGTTTTTAAATTTTAAAATCTCCTATTATCTGGATGATATTGGAATCAGACATGAGTTATCTGTAGCTAGAACACCTCTGCAGAACGGGCTGGCTGAGCGTAGAATTCATGATTTAAAGGAAGCTGCTACTACCATGATTGTTGATTCTGGTATTTCAAACAAATTTTGGGCAGAAGCGGTCAATACAGCTTGCTATACTCAAAACAGATCGAAGATTAACAAGCGACATGGAGTCACTCCTTATATATGGAATGGAAAGAAACCTGATATCTCTTACTTAGGGGTGTTTGGATGCAAATGTTTCATGCACATAAATGGTAAAATGTACTTAAGAGCCTTTGATGTAAGATCTGATGCTGGTATCTTTTTGGGATACTCAACTGTTAGCAGAGCACATAGAGCGTTCACAACAGAACGCTGACAGTAGAATAATCGGCTCATGTAGTGTTCGATGAAACCAGCTTTCGATCATCATCAGCGTCAAAGTTACATGATATATGCACTCGTCTGGAATCCACACATCTGGGTGAATCAAGCGACAACGAGGAGCAAACTAGACAGCACGCTGATGACCAGGATGATTTGGACAAATAAGTTACCAACGCTGATATTCAGGCTGTTGAGCAAGCTGGTCCAGATCCTGAACCAGCTGGTGGAGAACATACATGTGCTGACATAAACACCACAAAAACTGGTACGTCAAATGATTATATTCCAGAAGAATCAACAAGGTTACAGGGGGAACAACACGACCCGTCTAACACATACGGACCAGGTCTTCAGTGGAATAAAAATCATCCACCTGAGCTGGTCATTGGTAATACGACTGCCCCTGTTAGGACACGAAGCCAGATGATAAACGAATATTTTAATTCTGCTTTCATATCACATATAGAGCCTAAGAAAGTTGAAGAGCCCTTAGCAGACCCAAGCTGGATAGACGCTATGCAAGAAGAGCTAAACCAGTTCGAACGTAGTAAAGTATGGAATTTAGTCCCGAAACCAGATAATGAAAATATAATAGGAACTAAATGGGTCTTTAGGAAAAAACTGGATGAACAAGGAACTGTAGTTCGAAATAAAGCTAGGCTGGTTGCCCAAGGATATAGGCAAGAAAAAAGCATCGATTTGAAGAATCCGTCACGTCAGTAGCTAGACTAGAATCCATTAGAATATTTCTTTCTTATGCATCATTCAAAAACTTTAAAGTTTATCAGAAGGATGTCAAAAGTGCTTTTTAAATGGTATCTTCTATGAGGAAGTGTATGTATCACAACCTCCTGGCTTCGTAGATCATACCAGACCAGAACATGTATACAAGCTAGATAAAGCTTTATATGGTCTGAAACAAGATCCAAGAGCTTGGTATGATACTTTGTACAAATTTCTTATTGACAATGATTTTACTATTGGTATAAGACAATATTTAAATTTGTAAAGAATAATCATATCTTACTTGTACAGATCTACATTGATGATATCATATGGATCAACTAACCATAAGCTTTGTGAAAAATTCTCCAAGTTAATCCAGGATAAGTTTGAGATGAGCATGATGGGAGAGTTGACCTTTTTCCTAGGACTACAAGTTAAACAGCTTGAGGATGGAATTTTCATCAGTCAAGCGAAGTATACTAAAGAACTTCTGAAGAAGTTTGGGATGGAAAGTTGCTCTCCTACAGCTACTCCAATGAGCACATCCATCAAGCTGGACAAAGACGAAGTTGGGTCTGCCATCGAGGTAATCATGTATCGTGGGATGATTGGTTCACTTATTTACCTCACAACAAGCAGAACAGATATAATGTTCTCAGTCTGCATGTGTGCCAGGTTTGTAGCTGATCCAAAACAGTCTTACTACATGGATGTTAAACGCATTTTAAAATATCTGAAAGGCACGCAAATTGTGGGTCTTTGGTATCCTAAAGACTCCAGCTTGAACTTAATTGGTTACAGTGATGCAGACTATGCAGGATGTAAGATTGATCGCCGAAGCACAAGTTGAACTTGTCAAATTCTGGGTGATAGGCTCATTTCATGGTTCAGCAAGAAACAGACATCTATCGCTACGTCCGCAGCTGAGGCTGAGTACCTTGCATCTGGAAGTTTTTGCTATTAGTTATTATGGATTCAACAACAACTTAGGGACTATGGCGTTGATGCATAAGAAGCACCCATTTTCTGTGACAACACAGGTGCAATCGCGATCACTCAGAATCCAGTGCTGCATTCAGAACCAAGCACATTGACGTACGACATCATTTTATTCGAGACCATGTGCTTAAGAGAAACGTTCGAGTGGAGAATGTGCCAACGGATCAGCAAGTAGCTGACATCTTCACCAAGTCTCTGCCGGACGCTAAGTTTTCTTACTTTAAAAACACTTTATGTCTCCTTGATATGTCATGAATATGTTCTGCATGCACCAATTCAAGAGGAACAATATGAGTCAAACAGATAAATAAACCAGTCCGTTGGTTGCCATCGAGCTGGATGGTACCATACCAATCTGGTCCAGCTCGAGGTACAGTGTGACGTTATCAAGGGGTTTGTCTTATATGTTTTCGTGCTGGTATATAAAATTGAACGGAAGAGATTGGGTTAGCGTCCAAAACCTATTTTAGATCGGACGGTCATCTTTCCAGTATTTCAAAAGACGTTCAAATAAGATGATGACACGTATCCAGAAAAACCCTTCTCTTTCCCTGCTCGAACAAAAACCATTTCTCTTTCTTTCGTTCAGTACGCTTTCAAAAACTTTCGTGCTACCCTAGCACTGCACGCGAATCCACTTCCTTGCACTCTATTTCATTCATACTAAAATCCAAACTCCATTACTGTTAGAAATGGCATCTATTCCTTCCGTCAATGCTTTACAGGTGAACTTTGGTTCTGTGCTTACCATGGAGCACAGTGGAATGGTCCAAATGTTTAAATCACTGGAAGATTCAGTGATCAAAGGATTTTTAGAAGTGTCCGGTTCAGTGTACGAGGATGATGTCCTTGAATTTTTTGCTTACGCAAAGGCTCTTGCAGGAACAATCGTTAGTATAGTGGGTGCTCGAAACATAGCGGTCACCAAGGGTACGATGATTGAAGTTTTTGGGCTGCCTTCTGAGGGGCTGACTAGTTTTCAGAAGATTCCGCAGTAGACAGTACTTGAGATGCGATGACAGTTCTCTGTGTCTAATGAGCCTTTCAGGGCTCTGAATAAGAAAAGGGAAATGAAAATCGAATTCCATCTACTGCACGACATTGTAGCCAAGGCGCTATGCACAAAGGATGTATAATTCGATCAAGTTACCAGTGAAAAACTGGAAATAATTATCGCAATCAGTGTCGGATTGAAATTAAACTGGGCACAAATCTTGTTTCAGGTCCTTCTGAACATGGTGAAAAATCCTAAACGACAATTACAGGGCTTCGCCACTCAGGTTAGTGCCTTGCTGCAGCATCTTGTGAAGGAAAATCTTGGAAACTCGGTGAAACTGCACTCCCAGAAAGTGTTAACCAGTAAGTCGGTACAGACTTATATTAAGAGAAACTCAGAGCCTAAACCAACCGGTGAATCTAGCAAGAATACCGAGGATACCGCCAGTAACACCGAAGTCAGTAGGCCACATCATGAAGAGCCGACAGTACCAGAATCTTTGGCAACAACACAAGTGTGAAAACTACCAGGAAAAGAAAACAAATGGGTGAAGGACAGAAGAAACAAACAAAGAAAGTGAACAAACTGTTGAAAGACAATCAGTTGAGGATAGGAGACCAGTTGCTCCTACGAATTTTGAATCTGAGGAAATCTCAGGACCGGACTCATGCCCGTTGGTGACATGTCGTTGCAGAGGAAAGCAAGTAAGTGAACCATCTGATTCAGAGTCCACCATCTCCATGACCCTCAAAAGTTTTTTAAAGAGGAGGAGAACACATAGACTGCATCAACAAATGGGATGGACTGGTGTCACCATTGATTCTCAACCTGATCCTATTCCAGTCTCTCCAACTGAAGCAGCAAAAATTTCAGGAAAAGATAACCTCATGATCAACTCAGGAGAACAGGATAGAATAGAGGTTGATCAAATTGTACAGGGAGGTGGTGATGACTGTTTCAGAGACGATCTGGAATTTGATGCTCGGAAGGAGCATGAAGGACAAAAGGATCAAGAAATCACAACTGATGAATGAGAAGTTTCCCACTATGAATCAATCCCAACTGTTCCCGTTGAATGTGAGGGGGACTTTGATGACGAACACTTGGTTACTGGTTCTAACGAACCTGAAAGCAGACCATGAACAAGATGCACAGATGGGTACTGACTTTCAGACATCAAATCAAGGGTGTGAGACCCAAATGGATTTTATGAACCCCGTTGATAAGGTATCAGATGATATTCGGAATGAACTAGCACCAGTCGAAGAATATTGCCAACTGCTGATAAAGTTTGCGTGGGACAATCTCCGCACGAATGACCATATTTGAGGAATGGCTGCACTTCCGCAAAGAGGTGCGTATTAAATATATCTCATCCTTTGAACCTTTGGTCACCATTGAGGAGCAGTTGTTAGAATGGGGAGAGACTGAGGAAGTGTCTGACTTATTTGAGCGATGTTCACTCATCATGTACAAACTCTTTGAACTGGAGCTTGAGAAGCTGTATCATGAGCATCTAGCTTACTTCAAGCTGGATGTTCCGTCTGTAAATCATGATTTTTTATGCATTCGACGTCTGCACAAGGAGCTGAGGGCGATATACACAGTGCACAGGGATCAACGTGCGATGGCGGGTATGCCGTTTATTAATCAGGATATTTCATATTTAGAATCCGCTTCTCATCAAGAGCAGTTTCCTGCACTGAAATTTTCTAGCTTGACTGATCACGAGTATGGAGCAACGCAGGCCGGAAATCACTAGATTGACCAGCAAGCAAATGAGACTCCGGAAATGATCGCTCATGAGCACCATGCTCAAGGGAATGAGAAAATTGTTCCAACAGCAGAGCAACATGTTGTAGAAGATGGGAATCAGGCTGGAGGAACTGAGCACCAGGCTCATGTTGACAATGTATCTGTACAGTGTGATCAGACTTTGGAAATACGTTCTGCAGTTCTTGTGCCTTCTGTAAATAATCAATTAACCACTACCACTTCTGAACAAAATGTCTCTGGCCATCCGGGTTCAGCTCTTTCTAATTTGCAGCTAGTATCGACAGATCCTTCAACTCTCCAGCTCCTGGATACTGCTGCCCAGTACTTCCCGCTCTGTCTACCCGCGTATCATCTCTTGATTTGACATTTTCACGCATTCGCGACGATACGTACCTTTCCAGACATCATACTACTTTGCTTCGCGATCAGCTCAAACATGTTGTAGATGGGCTGGATGACAAAATTGATGTGCTAGAGCGCACGTTGACTCAAAAGATGGATGACAACACTCGAAATTTCTCTATGCTTGAGACCGCTATGGCTCACAACTATGCTGATAGTCACCAGCAGTTGGTCGACGAGCTGGCTTCAGTAAAATCTCAGCATTGAGAGTATCAGGGAGTTTGGTGCTGACAAAAAGGGGGAAGAAGTGACGACCCGAGGGCAGGAACAAAACAGAACTGGAGAAGGGTCAAGCGAAGGGCCGACCACTATACAGGGTAGAGGACCAAGCTCAAGAGGAGGAAGAGGTCCTGGTCCAAGAAGTGACGACCCGAGTGACCCCAACAGAACTGGAGAAAGGTCAAGCGGAGGGCCGAGCAATATACGGGGTAGAGGACCAAGCTCAAGAGGAGGAAGAGGTCCTGATCCAAGAAGTGACGACCCGAGTGACCCCAGCAATAGATATAAAAATACAAAATGGTTTTAGGACTTTGGATGATCTGAATTTTTTGAGAACCAGATTTTGAGTTCCAAGTTTAAAATGGTTAATGATATATCTTTTATGAACAAAAGTTTTGTCATCACCAAAAATGGGGAAATTGTTAGGATAAATTTCAGAAGTTATGGTGATGAAAAACAGAAGAGATATAATTTGTAAAAGAAATCATTCAAACCGGAAATAACAAGATCTGGACGAAACATATCACATTGAAACGAAGAAACCAGATCGGAGGAAAGACAAGCTGGTCAAGGGAAGACCAGCTCAGCGTGTTCTAAAGAAAGTCAAACCAGCCAGGAATCTAGTAAAGACCAGCTGGATAATGGAAACCGCTGAAACCAGCTCAAGATATTGAACCAGCTGATTGCTTAGACATTGCACGAACCAGCTCAGCATTCAGAAACCAGAACGGGTAATCAGCTTGGCACAGGACAATGAAAACCAGCTGAGTATAGAATGGCATAAGCAATTTGAATTTCGGAATGTCTGAAGCTAAGTACAGTCTTAAACTAATCAGTTGACATCTCTGCTACAATTTGTAGTCATTAAGAACTACTTCAAGCTAAAACCAGATATGCAGGGATATGACACAGACTGAAGACGGCGCAGACTTGCCAAAAAGGGCAATGCATTAATGAAGTTGTACCATCATCGTACAAGCATTTAAGGCGTCACAGGAATTTCAATTTGGATGTATACAACGTGTATTATCGTTGCATCCAAAGAGTATATATAGGAGAAGAGAAGCCGTGAAGAGGTTATTGAACACTACAAAATCATTCGAACATACAGAAGCTAACCAAGTTCTTTACATAAGCAAAGTTCATCTTGAACCAGCTTACTTGAGTGACACACGCACAGATCGTTCATATTTTTGTGTCACTTACTCTTCTTCACACACTCTGTAGACTTGAGTTTGAGTTGAAAATCATAGACAAGAGTTTCTGAGTGCTAGAATAGCACAACCAGCTGAGTGCTGGAATTGGTGTACGAACCAGATCGTGGGTCTGTGTGTTGTTGGTTACTAGGAGTTCTCTTGACTGCGGGTCGCAGGAGTGGGTTTGTACAAAAGTTGTATAAATCAAAGTCTTCTAGTAAATCCTTCCCTTTGTGGAAGAAGGGGAGACGTAGGAGAAATTGCTCCGAACTTCCAGAAACAAAATCTTTTGTCTTTACTACTTTTACATTCACGCATTTGATTAAATTGTTCAGCTTCTTGAATCGTGTTTATTCAGCATAAAATTATTTTATTACACGAGACTACAGTCGTCACTGAGAAAGCTTCCCAGCTGATAACTCAGCTGGAAGTTGGCTTTGAGCTGTAAAAACTTTCGAAACAAATTTTCAAATCAAAATCAACAAAGGAGTTCATTCAACCCCTCCCCCCCCTTGAACTCCCAAGTTCACTATTCAATCCTAACAGTGAGCCATAGTTGTATAGATACAGATCAGATCTTTAGTTTATAGAGTGTATTGGAAACCAGTTCAGGTACTTCATGTAGGGAACATGAATCCAAAACTGATTAATACTCAATTTGATTACATAGTAATGATGCAGATCTCGGTTTCAAGGTCTGTATCCAGAAAAGCCTAGACAGTGTTCAATGAAAGAAAAAAATTTACATCTTCTGTTCTAGGTTTTGTCGTCACCAAAACGGGGAAATTATTAGGAAAATATTCTATGTTTTGGTGAAGACAAAAATCAGCTCAAAGATTATCAGATTAAGTCGAAAGACAAAAATAAGCTCAAAGATTATCAGATCAGATGGGAAGACATAAATCATCTCTAAGGCTAGAAGATCAGCTCAGGCCAAAGATCGTGTATAAATTGAGTAAATCCAACTCAGAACAATCTGAGTTAAGTCAACTTAGTTTTGGGTTTTGCATAGAGAATATCAGATCAGAAGAGCAGATCAGATCAGGTGAATAGGCTGAGTAAAGAAAACTCAGTTCTGAAATCAGGTCAGATCAGGAACAAAGGCTGAGTAAATCGGATAAATTTTGGTTAGCAGATCATATCAGATTTGAAGAGTATAACAGATGAGATAAGAAAAGCGAATCATTTCAGTTCAGATAGACACAACAAATGAGAACAATATAGATCGTTATTCGGACCAGAGCAGTTCATATGAGAATAAATGCAGCTCAATTAAGAAAGAGTAATTCAGAGAAGAGCCGATCAGATCAAATCAAATCAGACTAGCTCAGTAGAGCAGAGTTCATTGGGTTAATACAGACTCCGTGGCTATAACATAACAGAATGTTTGTTATACAAATTCTGCCTATGTGTGGTTTATTGAGTGATACTAAGAGTTTAGATTGGGTGTAGCCTGGCTGAGTGGTTTAGGATATATTGTATTATACTCAAAGGTTTTTAGTGGAAATTTTTCTAGTTTTGGAAGAAGGGGAGACATAGAAGTGTTTCTTCGAACTTTCATAAAAAATCCCTTGTCCAATCTTCTTACATTTCAGTTCGCATACATCTGCATTTATAAGTTCATGTTCAACTGAGATATTTTGCTTCGAACTTTCATAAAAAATCCTTTGTCCAATCTTTTTACATTTCAGTTCGCATACATCTGCATTTATAAGTTCATGTTCAACTGAGATTTTTCTCATAATTATTTTATTTCTCAGATAACAGCTCAGATTGAGTAGTTGAATAAATCCTTAACCGAGCTGATTCTCAAAACAGTTTTGAAGAACAAAATTCCAAAAAGAGTTTATTCACCCCCTCACCTAAACTATGTGTTGCTCTTTAAATCGATTACAAGTGGTATAAGAGCACTTTTGTGATTTGATCCTGGTATCAGAGAGCTTTTGTGATCTGATAGCTTTTGGTAAAGATGCAAACGATAGGTCATATGGAATATACTAATAATATATAAAGCAGCCAATATATAAAGGAAATTAAAATTTCAATAAACATCTTCTTCATTGATCTCTTTTCCATATTATTAAATAAGGTAATAGTACTTTCTTAGTTCCTTTTAGGAACAAGTTTTCTTCTCTCCTTTTTTTTTCTGGCATATCTCGTGCATGAATCATTCCCTATTATGTTCCAACACTACGCCTAAAGTTCCCACCAAAACCGAGAGTTACCTTCTAGATCAATATTTTTTTATCAACAAATCTATTAGTGAGTCAGGATCGACGGTCATCCATTTTGTTGTGATTAAAATTTACTACGTTTTTGTGATAACAAAATACAAGAACTCGAACAAATCATAACAGAACGACGTAGAGTTGTGCGGATCAGATTAGAGCTTTGCATAGAACAACGGCAGTTCAGAGAATAGTACAGATCAAGAGCAACGAAAATCAGTTCAGAGGCATATATCGGTTCGAGAAACGTAGAACAGCTCAGAGCTTACAAAGCATTCAAATTAGAGCATAGTTCGCACATCTCAGAATTTCAGGTTAGCGAGACGTATCCCAAATTAGATCAGAGCGACTCAAGCGCTTAATCAGTGGCTAAATTATCGGATGCTATTATTGTCTAATGGTAACCTTCCAATGATTCCGAAGGATAAAGGCAAGTCCCTCAAATTTGGAAAGAATATCAATTAGCCAGAAGATCAAATCAATCTGAGGATCAATCAAGCAACGCATCTATAAATTAATAAACAAAATCAATCGCTGAAAAAGTCTTGCGTTGTGTGCTTCTGTAGACCAAAAAGCTTGAGAAATCAATCGTGCACTGAAACTTCAATGTTCACTCATCGTCCTCACTTCAACAATGCTTCCAAAAGCTTAAAAGTCATTTTATTAGTTGTTGTACACTTTGTAGCTTTGTTTTAAAGTGAAAATAAAAAACAAAGTGTGTGAGAGCATGCGTAACTTAATCAGCTCAGAGCTAATAATTATAATAGCGTTATAGATTGTGAGTCTGGAATTGGTTGTAGAGTGCTATGAGTTCTCATAGTTGTGGCTGTTGGGATTGGGTTATTGCAGGGGCTGTAATAATCAAATTCTTCTGGTAGAATCCAACCTTAACAAGGAAGAAGGGGAGACGTAGGAGTTTCTGCACCGAACTTTCATAAACAAATTCTCGTCCCTTTATCTTTTACTGCCTTTAGTTTTTATTATGTTCATTGTTCAATCGAGTTCATTCTACACATATTTTTGTTACTCCAAAGAACAGATTATGTTGAGATCCTCCGAGCTGGTAACTCGGCTTAAGTTAAGCCGAAGGCTTGTAAAATTGTTTTAAAAGAGGTTTCGTGAAAATTGTGAAGGAGTTCATTCACCCCCTTGATCTCCCGAGCTGTTTATTTAACTCTCTTTTCAATCCCAACAAATGGTATCAGAGAGGTTATCTCAGTGTCTAAACAGTAGTTTAGTTGCAATTATTAAATATCTCTATCTCTTGCAACAAGTTCCTATGTTTTCCAAGGAGGAATATGATGACTGTAAGATAAGGATTCAAGCTCATCTGGCTGCACAAAATGACGACATGTGGTTCGTAATCACAGATGGTCCAATAAAGATTATGAAGAAAATACGGCTATGGCCATCACTCCGGTGCTGCACAATGGGTGCAGAAGCTCAGATTTGAGTGTGCGACGGAAGACAAGAAGAAAACAAATCTAGATAATGTGCCATATTCTCTTCAAGAAGCTGGAAAATAATATGTTCAGTAAGATTCGGACCTGCGCCACTGCCAAATCCAGGAGAAGTTGATCCAAATCTGCGAGGGCAATGAAGAAACCAAAGAGAACAAGAGTTCATGGGCTGATACAGATACGCAGGAGTCCAGCTCAAGGGCGTCTTTATCAAGCGACAATGAAGAAGAAGTACAGTGTCTAATGGTTGATGACACTGAAGAGGTATTCAATTTTTCTAACCTTGATTTTACACGAGAAGACCTTGTCACATCACTGAATGACATGGTCGTAGAGTACAGAAAGCTTTCTCAGTCATTTGAGGAAGTCAAAGTTGAAAAAGAGACTCGTGCTATGAAATCTGAGCCGATAAGCTCAAATAATTTGCAGACTTCTCTGAGTAAGCTAAAGACTGAGAATGAGGATCTAAGGAGCAGGTCACAGGAGATGATGAATGAAATTCAGCGCTAAGCTGAAATTATAAGCTCCTGGACTGTAACGCCCAGAAATCCTGATTATGTGGAAATGAGTGCATGACTAGGGGAAAAATGGTTTTAAAATATTATGTGTCACTGTATGTGATTAAATGATAGTTTTAATGTTTCATTATGTGCATGACATGTTTTTAGAATGATTGAGTTCCGGACGCGTGGACGAGACTAGGGACGACCGAGATGAAAATTATTTGAAATTTTTTAAGCCCTTATATATTTTTGAGCTATAATTTGCATTTTAAGTAGTATTTACGAAAAATGAGATTTTTATAATTAGTTGAAGACAACCCGTTTTGTCACTTATATGAGTTGTTTTAATGGACTTTCTTATATTTTAAAAATGTGGAGGATTTATTTTACAAAAATTGAAGGTTTAAAGCTTAAGTTTAGAGTTTATTTAACATTTTTAATTAGTAAGGGGTTAGTTTTGGAAAACTCCCTAATTTTCCTAATTAAATCATTTAGAGGAGTCCTTTGAAACTTCCTTCATTTCCTCTATCCTAATTATTTTGAAGAAACCCTAGCCTCCTCCCTTCCTCCCCATTCAAGCCGCCACTCCCTCCCCTTTGCACCATCTCCATCGAATTTTGAGAGTTTTCAAGGTGGTTTGTCCCTATCTCTTGTTCTCCGCTTCGGTAACGCGTAGTTCATCTTTATTCTTCAATAAAGAGATTTTCTATTCTCCCTTTTTCTCACCATTTAAATCCTATTACACTTTTTTTAAATAATGATTGCATGATTTGTATGTGAATTTATTACATCTACGTTTATTGTTTATGATTCATGCATGCATTGTGAGACCTGGAAATTGTATTAAGGATTAATTGTTGAATTAATCGGGTTTTAGTGATTTCTGGTGATTCAGATTTCATTTTGAATGTTTGGGTTGCATTTTCGGGTCGAGAATCACATTCGTAACAATTCTGGAAATTTTGACATTTTCGAAATTTTGGTGAAATCTGGTAGCAGATTTGATGACGTAAGCATCACGTGTTAACGTTGTGGGGATGACGTAAGCATTGCTGGTTTGAGAGATCTGTTTTGCGCTAAGGTGAAGAGAGCTGGTTCTAGCGTGTTTTTGTTAAGGCGTGAAACGCTGTCGTTTGGTTAAGTAAGAACGGCGTCGTTTTGATTAGCGCTTGTGGGAGAGATCTGGTATAGTGTTTGCGTGAGATCTGTT
>KQ989772.1:41908-80091 GCA_001598015.1 Dorcoceras hygrometricum | reverse complement strand
TGTTGGCGAGAAGTCCTTTACGTCGTCGTTTCCATGAGATCTGGTCGCTAGTGCCTTTGTAATGGAGCGGCGTGTTTTGTAGCGTAGGAGCTAAAACGCTGTCGTTTCATGAAGTCTGGAATTTCTTTGCGTGCGTGAGATCTGTTTTGTATTGTGTAGGAGAGATCTGGTTTAGCGGGTGCATGAGGTCTGCTCGTGTGATGAGAGATCTGTTGCATGCATGAAGTTTTGTTGGATTGTTGAAAACAGATGTCAACGCTGGTCAACTCTCCTGTAGCGTGTTTCTAGCGTTTGGTTTTAGGGACCAGATTTGCTGACGTGGCACGGGAAGTGTTGTAGCGTAGTGTTGAACCAGACTTGATGACGTATGCAGATTTCTCCGTTGTGTTGCGCGCGATTAGTGTAGTGACCAGACTTGCTTACGTAAGCAGACTTCTCCGCGGTATGGTGGATGCGACGTCGTTTTTGGGGATTTTGGTTGGTTTAGCGTGCGTTGGTGAGGTCTGTTTTGTCGGTGGATATTTAAACAGATCTCTCGCGCCTATAAATTAGAAGCGTTGGCTTCGTTTGATTTCACCAGATCCCATACTTAGAGAAATATTTCCCGATTTCGTTCTCTGTTTTCTCAAACCCTTGGGACTGTTCAACGTGAACTTCTCCGGCCTTTTCCCGTCGATTCCGGCCACCGTTTTTCACGTTTGAGGTAGCGTTGGACTCCTCTCGAAGAGCTATTTAATCCTATACCAATCTTGGAAGCTACGGTTGTCCAGGGTGAGATCGCGAAGCAGCAACAGTTTGTCCCTGTTCGTGTAGTTGTTGTGCGCAGGTAGTTCCCTCGGTTTATTGGTTGAGATCTGACCTTTAGTTGTTGTTTAAGCTTCCTATTAAGATGTTTTAGGATGATGATTAGCTGGTGGAGCGTGGGAATCCCAGCCGTGAGCTATTTGTGTTGTCCGTGAGATTTATTATGTTTCCCTAAAATCTGTGCATCGTGTTTTGGCAGATTTGTGTAGGCTGTGACTTGCTTCGTCCTTGTGGGAATTAAGGTACGGGTTGAGCTTGTAAATTGCAGCGTATGAACGGCTTGAATGATTTGTGAGATGGCTAATTGCTGGAGGCCGTGTATTGTTTGCCTTGTGAGGCTGCTGTTTGTAGCATTTGCCGTGATATATGTGTTGTATACCTGTTGTTGGTATTGTTGTTGTGCATATGTTTATATGCTTGTTATTTCCAGCATGTGCATACACGCATTTGCATCTCTTTCCAGCTTTTGCAGCCATTGTTGCCTTGTTGTTTCTGTTCCATTCTACCAGGATGCGAGGGCGAGCTGCAATACCGCACTCTCATCTCCCTGCTGGGTTATGTTAGCCCCTATGCACCGAGTGGATAACTACCACAGTTCATAGGTTGGGCAACAGCAGGCCGAGTTGTTTGATGCATCTGTTATTCGGGTGTTGTGTCCCGGCGAGTGTCTAGCTACCACACTTGGAACACACCCAGTGGCCACCGTTTGTTGCAGATTCAGTTGAGCTGTGCATTGAGTTCCTTGACTTCATTCTCGGTTAGAGTCCTTGGTCGTTGTTCAGCATCTCATGCATAGCATATGAATTTTATTCTTGCTGTTTATTGCTGATTTATAGTTGCTCTCCGTACTGGGGTTTGACCCCATGTCCCTTTGGGGCTTGGTTTGTTTTCCTTGCCTGTTGTGTTGTTCAGGTTTTACAGCTGGTCGTGGTGCTGGCCCAGCTGGAGGTGCCCCAGGAGGTGGTTGAGTATCCCAGTAGCTTATAGCATATATATTATGTATCAGCATTGTTAGCCAGGGGATGCCCTGTGCTTTGTCGTTGTATTCAGTATTTGAAGTCTGATACATGTATTGCTGCTATACTTGCTTTTGTTGGGTTGTTAACTGGGAACTTATTTTGAGTATTGTTCTATTTTAAATTATATGTTTTAAACAGTCGGGCCTAAAAGCGAATATTTTACCCACTTTTTGTTAAGCTTCCGCATGTGTTTGGGTTTTTACTCTGTTGTGAGCACGAGGCCTGACATGCATAATGATTTTTAACCCGCATTTGATTTGTTTCTTGTGAAGCTTCGGTCATGGGTGGTTCATAGGGCTGGGTTTCGGTCCAAAGGTGGTACCAATAGTTATTACATCGAGTTAGGATCATGTGTGTCCAAACGGGGAGTGATTTTGTCAACGAATGAATTAGTTACGAATTTTATGATCAGCATATGTTCTGGCTTGTCTTCTATGCGCGATAGTATAGTTGTTGGGGTTGGGTAAGTCGCTCTATGCAGTCTGTGTGGTCAAGGTTGATTTCATAAGATGTATCATTGAGTTAGGGTCACTAAGGTCCAAACGGGAAGTGAGTTGGTCGAGGAACGAATTAGTTATGAGTTTTATGGCTAGCACGTGTCCTGGTTGAAGTCTGCATGCGAGCAGTGTCATTACGAGCATCGTGTTGGTCAAGTATTGAATATTTTTTAATAACATTGTTTTATTGACTAGTATATTGAGTTAGAGTACTTGGGTCGAAATAGGGAGTGATTCGGTTAAGAAATGGATTTTTAATGATTTTTACAGTTTTGTCGCTCGAAGTGAGCATCGAGGGTCATTTTTGTGAAAATTAATATTTCGAGTCTTAGGGGCTGCCAAAGTTCGTGGATGACTTTATTTGATGTTTTTAAATATATTTAATATTTTTCCTGAATTTTTAAAATTTATTTGAATTATGGGATTTTTGTAAAATTTTAATGTTTGATTTTAAAGTGAAAGACTGAGTATTTTATAAATTTTTTAAAGTCTAATTTTAAAATTTAATGGGTCAAGTTATGTTTAGGGTTAAGTTTCATTTTGAGGTTAAGTCTAGGCTTTTGGGTTTAGAATTAGTGGGCCAGGCACCTGAACCAGCCCTTGACCGAAGGAGAAATTGTAGAAGCCTGTGAATATATATTTAATTATATATGTAGTATTTTATGTATACAAATATGATAAAGTTTTAAATGAAAGAATTAAATATATATTTACGGGCTAAGCCTTTTAAATTGCATGTTTAACGAAATGCACGCATCATGAAGTTTTATAAAATGTTAAGGCATGAAAGAAAAGAAATTTTTTTTTGAGGGATTGAAGTGATTTGTGGCAAGTTTACGATGAGCGGAATTGGGATACCGGGCCCGATGAACCTCTGTTCATGTTATTACGAGCTTATGGATCCATGTGTTCACGGCATGGTGAAGTGACAGCATAGAGGTGTGAGGGATCCCGAGGTAAGGTCGGGTGAACCGCATCTCCACGTACGTTGGTTTCTTATGATTGATCAATCGTTTATGTTATGGCTCACACTTCATGGATACGATTCAAACATTTTATGTACGCTATGTCATGCCATATTATGTTATGATATATGATTATGTAATGTTAAGACTGATTTATTAACCATGTTTCAGGATCATTGACAAATGCATGTTTTTAAGGTTATTTTACGATATGTTATGTGCTTGAATGCAGTTTTATTATACGTACTTCGTTATTATCAGATAGAGCATGGTGGGCCTTTAGGCTCACTAGGTTTAAATGGTGCAACTGATGATCCTGTTGATTTTATCCCGACCGGTGGTGAGTGTTAGGCCAAGTGTACGCAACAGAGATTAACCACGCAATTAACTGCGGAAGCATTTAAAAGTGGCTAAAATTTTTTGCTTTGGTCTGACTTAGAAAACATAATTTAAAATACATTTATACTCAAAATATTGCTTTTACAACAACCCAAACCATACACCAACAGCTACAGATAACTAATACAAGCAACGAGCATCCCAAAACAATACAATCTCAAATCAGCAATAGAACATCACTACGAAACATTCCCCGATGATGACTCTAATACATAATTACAAAATATAGATAACTCAGACACTCTATCCGCCTCTCGGGGCACCACCAGCTGAGTCATCTCCATGACCAGCTGAGAAACCTTGGTAACCTGAACAACATACAAACAACCAAAACAACCAGCCCCAGAGGGACAGGGGTCAAAGCCCAGTACGGAGAGCAATACAACAGCAAATAGATAGCAACAGATATAAATGCATGTGCTCTGCATGAGACAGCAGGACGCAAAGGCTACAAACGAATCAGGAAGCCAAAGGAGCTCAAGGACCAGCTCAGCAGCTGTCAAATAGATCAAATGAATGGAAGTGGCCACGAAGCATGTGAGAGTGTGGTAGCTATCCACTCGTCTCAGCACACTGTACCAGAGCATAAACCAGATTACTCAACCTGTTGTTGCCAAAGCTCATGAGAGCGTGGTAGCTATCCACTCGTCTCATAGCGGCTAACAACTACCCAGCAGGGAGATGCGGAGCACGGTATTGCCGCTCGTCCTCAAGAACAGTCTCCTGGTACACACGGTTTAGCACAACAACAATGGCTAACATATATGAGCTCAACATGGGAAAAATACGGGTATGCCAATGCAACAGCTTACAATAATCAGCACGGAACAATAGTAAGCAATAACAGCACGATAGCATACACTGCACAACATATCAGCAAGCACACATAAATATCCATGCTCATCCCAATGCTGTAATACAAGATCAAATCCGTACCTTCAGTTTCTGAGCTACAATTACCACAAAAAAAGTCCCAAGTAACTCAAATCTGCCACCTGCTTGGCCAAACAAAAACAACCAACTCAGGGACATTACTCACAGAAACACGAAAACGGAGCCACCAGCTCAACCAAGCTCTATCCTACCTTTTTAACACGATAACTAGCTCTTAAACGAAGCACAAGGTAGGATCTAATACTTACTCAAAGCACTACCGGAACAGAAGAACCAATCTGCCAGTATAAAAACAACGACGCACTGTAGCTTCTTCGCGTTCACTCCTCTGGCTTTCCAAAGCCTTCGAAACCGGTATAGAAAGAAACGTCTTAGCGAGGGGAATCCATCGCCACTAGCCTTGCTCCCATCTGAGTAGTCTACCACCGACAATCGGAAGAAATATGCTACGGTGAATAGTAAGGGTTTCGAGTAGAGGTACGATATCGGGAGAAGATATATTTTCTAAGTGTTGGGAACTACTGACGTAAATACAGTCAAAGTCCTCTATATATGCAACTTTTAAATCTCCCCAAATCTGGTGAACAGTAGCCACCGACAACACAGGGCTCACAGCTGGTACCAACTCAGATCTGAGTACTACTCCAGATCTGGACTATACGCCTTACCAGTGCGCTACTACTAAGCGACGTCGCACATGAGTATGCTCAGAGTGACCTACTCGCACTCAAATTTTGTTTCTCAAAACGGCTTTGCATCGCAATCCATCTCTCGTAACCAACCAGCACTTACACATCCAGATCTCACATCTCAGCTGGTTCTTCTAAACGACATCGTACAACAATCAAACTAGTTCATAATCGTGTATCGCTAAACGGCGCCGCATCGCGACCCAAATCCGAACGATCAGCTCACACTCATTTAGATCTTGCCTCGACCGATACTAATGAACCGCACCAGTTTACACTAAAACCACGAACCGATCGGTCTATTCAGTACTACCAGATTTCCCCCCTCAAATCTGGTTTCTCCCAGAACGACGTCGCTCCACTATGACTCCCAATATTCAACTTCGCGCTCCCAGAATAACTCGCAAAACGATTCTTGAGCGCTCAACCAACCAGATTGGACCGTTATACGAACCAGATCAGAGCTATTTCACGCACAAACCAACTAGCTCTTCTTCAAGTCTAATCCAACGCTCGATTAATTTTCCAAATAAATAATTAGTGATTCAGATCTCATGGTGAGGACCTCTGAGCACCGTTGCAGCTGTTACCCGTGACCACTCTGACGTATCTATTTATGTTGTGGAACATTTTCAGATATTTTATTAGTCATGTTCTGCTTCCACAACTTCTAATATTTTGATTTTAAGCCGTACGGATGATTTTATGTTTTTAGTAATTTTATTTATGTTTTACAATAATGTTGAGAAAATGTTTTGAAGGGAAGAGCCATACTTTTTAGATTGTTTATTCCGCACTTTATTTTTACAAAAAAAATTTCTAGAGTCTAGTTCGTTTCAGTTGGTATCAGAGCGGTGGTTCTGGTTGGGTACTAGCCTGCTGCATGGAGCTCGGAAGTCGCACTGCCAATCTGTAAGTTTAGAGTTTTACAATTCATGTTTATTTTCGCATTAAGCATGTTCTATTTTCAGCACTAGTTTTAGCTTAGGATTTTAAGAGTTAGACGCCTAGTCATGTGCTTAGATTTACGTGAAAGGTTTTGGGTGCCAGTATGCCTCCCAGACGTGCTAGAGATCAGCAGGATGATGACGGTCCTCCTCCTCCCCCACCTCTACAGTTGATGCCATATGAGAGGGCTAGCATGGAAATGATAGCGGGGATCACCAGGATGCTTGAGAGACAGTCGGAGAATTCTAGGAGGTCTCATGAGGAGGATGTGACTGAGTGGTTACGCAAGCAGAGACCCAAGGAATTTGTTGGGTTGAATCTAAGTAGAACTGTTAGACCTTCTAGGACTTGTCTTGAGAACTTAGATGGGTAGGACTAGCGAACCTAGAAGTATTTTAGGCATCTAAACTATTTTGGGGAATCTATATTAATTGTAAACACGTGCCTGTGTGACGTTTTGATTTCAGGCGAGATCCGTGTTTTGGATGTCACTACCCTTGCCTTGCTAGACTCAGGGGCGAATCACTCGTTCATCTCAAGTGCGTTCATTCATAGGATGCGTATTATTCCGGAGATCTTGGGTGTGTCTCTCGTAGTGATGATCCCGTTAGGAGAAGATAACGACTGCCAGTGTCGTTCAGGGTTTGGTGATGATGTCTCAGGATCATGCAGTCAGAGCAGATTTGATCGTATTTCCAATTTCAGGATTTGACCTCATTCTAGGGTTGGACTGGTTGACGGAGTATGGAGTGGTGATTTATTTCCATCAAAGGTCAGTGATGAACAGACCACCAGGGCAGGAGACTTTCCTCTTTGAAGCGGCGAGGAGACCACAAAAGCCCAGGTTTATATCTTTTCTACAGGCCAGGAAGTTAGTTGAGATTGGATGTCAGGTGTTCTTGGCCAGTGTTACCACTTCAGGAGGTACAGCAGGCCCTTCACTGTCTGATGTGGAGGTAGTAAGGCACTTTGCAGATGTTTTCCCTGATGACGTTGTGGGAGTTCCACCGGAGAGAGAGGTGGAGTTTTCGATTGATCTGATGCCATGTACAGTGCCAATCTCTAAGGCACCATACCGTTTGGCTCCTACCGAGATGAAGGAGCTGAAGGAGCAGATTCAGCAGTTGCTCGATAAGGGATTTATTCTCCCTAGCTTTTCTCCATGGGGCACTCCAGTACTGTTTGTTAAGAATAAGGATGGCAGTATGAGGTTGTGCATCTACTACCGGAAGTTGACCCAAGGTACAGTGAAGAACAAGTACCCACTCAAGATGATTGAGGATTTGTTTGATCAATTGCAGGGAGCCTCGATTTTCTCCAAGATTGATCTGAGATCAGGGTACCATCAGTTGCGAGTCAGAGAGGAGGAAGTATCCAAGAATGCATTTCGGACACGTTACGGCCACTACAAGTTTTTGGTGATGCCGTTTGGACTGACGAATGCCCCATCGATCTTCATGGACTAGATGAACCGGGTCTTCAGACAGTACTTAGACCAGTTCATCATAGTATTCATCGACGACATCTTGGTCTACTCGAGGAGCTTGGATGAGCATAGATAGCATTTGCAGACCGCACTGTAGACCATGAGAGAGCACAGACTGTATTCCAAGTTCAGCAAGTGCGAGTTTTGGCTCGAGCAGGTTGCGTTTCTGGGGCATATCATTTCTAGAGATGGGATTTCTGTCGACCCATCGAAGGTGGAGGCAGTTCAGAACTGGGGATTCCAAAGAATGCAGCAGAGATTCGCAGTTTCTTGGGTTTAGCAGGATATTATCACAAATTCATCAAGGGCTTATATTCGATTGTAGTGCCCTTGACATCCCTGACCAAGAAGAATGCGAAATGTGCGTGGAGTTTCGAGTGCCATAGGAGCTTCGATCAGCTGAAGGAGGCTCTCACTTCAGCGTCCATCTTAGAGATGCCTGTGGATCATGAGAATTTTGTGCTGTATACAGATGGTTCCCTGAGAGGTTTGGGTGCAGTTTTGATGCAGGGTGGCAAGGTTATCGCATATGCATCGAGACAGCTGAAGAGTTATGAGCAGAACTATCCGACGCAGGATCTAAAGCTTGCAGCAGTAGTGTCGCACTGAGGATTTGGAGACACTACATGTACGGTGAGAAGTGTTAGATTTTCACCGACCATAAGAGCCTCAAGTACTTCTTCACACAGAAGGAGCTGAACATGAGACAGATATCTGTTGCTGAAGGATTATGATTGTGACATTAGCTATAATCCGGGTAAAGCTAATTTATTGGAAGACGCTTTGAGCAGGAAGACTTCAGTAGTGGCATGCTTATCAGTCGAGCGACCACTACAGGCTGAGATTCAGAGATTTGGACTAGAGTTCTATTCAGAAGGTTGTGCACCGAGTTTAGCAGCACTCACAGTTCAACCGACTCTTCGAGATCGGATTAGAGACGGGCAGGACACTGACGAGCAGTTACAACAGTGGAACAGCGAGATGAGGCCAGAGGATGAGGTCTGTATACAGTCTAGGATGGGATCGTTCATTTCAGAAGCCGTATTGCTGGCACCCGGCGCCGGATCCAGATCTCGCTCCCGGGGCGCAGGGGAAGTTTAAAAATTTTTGCCCGGGAATGGTCAATACATTAAATTGGTCTGATAATAGAAGAAACTTAAACACATAAACATGAATAATGGGTGTTTAGATTGTTATCTGACAGGCGACTATGCGCCTGGCTCCGACTATTTCTCCAAAGGAAATAGCACTTCTTTGGTTGCACCTAATCCGGTCCACCGACCATTTTTCCAATTCCTTCATTGGAGTGTACTAGAACCCCAATGAAGATTTCACGAGCAGAATCTCCTCGCCGGGACGATCGCAGTGAAGTGTGATGGCGGCGGCGGCGGCGACAGGCGGCGCGTCGGCGGCGGCGGGAGGAGGGAGAGGAGGAAAGGGGGAGAATTTGCTGAATAGCTTTTGTTGTGTGTTTTTCTTTCTCCCTTCATTGCCATATTTATAGTTTGAGGGAAAGAGTGAACATTCGGTTCAACTCAAACTGTGAACATTCGTTTCAAGTCGAACTGTGAACATTCTTTTCAAGTCAAACTGTGAACATTAGTTTCGACTCCCTCGATTGTGGTCTCATAATAATCCCGATCGATGATAAGATATCACCGATGTGCTCAGTTTACAAAACTGATCATTATGATGCAAAATCAAATTTTCGAACCACTGAATCTATATATGACAGGTTTTACTCTCATTAGCTAAATATGTAAGTCCTACTCCCTTAGCTTCTTTTGGGAAGTCATACTCCCAACCTTCCTCCTACTATACTCGACACTTTGAGTACCATATCCTTGTCTGCATGAGAATTGGTAAACCTATACACTGTGTGACCCTCAATGGTTCAGGGATACAGCTAATCGTGGGCTCACAACTCATTGTGAATCAGAAAACATATTTTCTGATTTACCCATCGGATCATGGTAAAGCGCCTAGCAACATCGCCCCATGATCCCCTAGGTATCACTGATAGTGCCTGCAAGAACCAGTCGGTCATGGTTAGCGTATAGTACGGTCATTTTAACTCACATATCCCGATCGAATCAACGACCATTGGTAAATCGAGAGTCGTTAGAGATTCGATAGCCATGCATATATCTTGGAGATCAGAATAGAGACATCGCGAGTGCTACCAGGTAAACTCATTTACACTGAATCACAAGAGTACTCTGGCCAGAGATTTGTCACACTATATCTCCTCAGATAGCATAGGATATCCACGCACTAGTGCGAGCGGTGAATCCTCGACAACAAGACATGGACTCCCACATGCTTCGTGACCTCACCTAATCTCGACACCTGATGACCCTCACGGAGTCGGTAAACGAGTCAAAGTTAGGTGACTAATCACGTAGAGTCTCAATGATGTTTTGAGTAGTAAGGACTAATCCATACAACCAAGACCTCGGACTCTCCACTGACAAATGATAACCACTTGGAGAATCCGAACGAGGGTAGTTCGATAGTTCGCCAGGTGAACCATCCATCTGCATGCTCAGAACATCACAATGTTCTCTACCAATAAAACGTGGTACTTCACATCGCAAATGCTAGTCTCAAACTCGGGCAGCCTTATCCTCATTTTGACGGCCCAATCAACTAGGAACAAGTTCAGAATAAACAATGACTATTAGATATATTTCATGATAGCCATCATATCCACTATCACATCTAACATATACTATGGTGCATTCTAGGTCTTTATCAACACAATTGTTAACATTATAAAAACAACGACGATAAAGAATGCAATATAAAATGTAAATTTCATAAACAAAGATGTTTTATACAAAGAGTCATCAAAAGTCCACACGCCACAAGTTGGCTAGTTGGGAACCTACTCTAACAATCTCCCACTTGTCCTAAAGCCAACTACTCATAATGCGTAGTCCCATTGCTTCACGATATTGTTCAAAAAACAGGCCCGGCAAGGGCTTTGTAAGTGGATCAGCAATGTTGTCTACGGAGACGACTCTCCCAACTGCTATGTCACCTCTTGCCACAATATCCCCGATTATGTGGTATTTTCTCAGGATGTGTTTGGATCTTTGGTGAGACCTAGGCTCCTTTGCTTGTGCAACAGCACCCGTGTTGTCACAGTACACCGGGACTGGACCAACGCCTTCAAGAATTACGCCCAACTCTTGGACAAAATTCCTCATCCAAACCGCCTCCTTGGCAGCAGCTGATGCTGTGATGTACTCAGCCTCAGTGGTTGAATACCCGACGGTGTCTTGCTTGGAACTCTTCCAAGAGACCACACCACCATTGAGCATGAATGTAAATCTAGAGGTTGACTTCGAGTCATCCACATCGCATTGAAAGCTAGAATCAGTGTAGCCTTCCAATTTCAGTTCACCACCCCCATAGACGATGAACATATTATTAGTCCTTCGTAAGTACTTAAGAATATCTTTCACAGCCTTCCAATGCATTTGGCCAGGGTTGGCTTGGTAGCGGCTCGTGACACTCAGAGCATAAAAGACATCCAGTCTGGTAGAGATCATGCCATACATAACACTACCTATTGCCGAATCATAAGGCACACGTGTCATACTCTCTATATCTGCACCAATATTTGGACACATAGACTTAGACATAGTGACCCCGTGGAACATTAGTATGTGTCCTCTCTTGGACTCTTCCATAGAGAACCTCTTAAGTATGGTATCGATGTAGGTTGCTTGAGTGAGTCCGAGCATCCTTTTCGATCTATCCCTATAGACTGAATTCCAAGAACATAGGATGCTTCACCCAAGTCCTTCATCGAAAATCTGCTAGATAACCATACTTTATTTGATTGCAACATTCGTACATCATTCCCAATGAGTAGAATATCATCAACATAAAGTACCAGGAATGTCACAGCATCCTTGAATACCTTCTTGTACACGCATGGCTCCTCAGGATTCTTGATGAAACCAGATTCTTAATTGTTTCATCGAATCTCAAGTTCCAACTTCTCAATGCTTGCTTGAGACCGTAGATCGATCTCTGAAGTTTACATATTTTATGCTCACTTGCTACAGATGTGAAGCCCTCAGGCTGTGTCATAAAGATCTCTTCCTTAATGTTTCCATTAAGGAACGCAGTCTTCACATCCATTTGCCATATCTCATAGTCGTACCATGCAGATATGGAAAGCAAGATTCTAATTGACTTGAACATTGCGAGTAGTGAAAAGGTTTCATCATAGTCAATACCTTATCTTTGAGTGTAACCTTTTGCAACCAATCGCGCCTTGTAGGTCAGTACCTTACCATCAGGCCCAAGCTTTCTCTTGTATATCCACTTACACCCAATAGGAACGATTCCTTCAGGAGGATTTACAAGAGTCCAGACTTGGTTCGAATGCATTGAGTCTATCTCAGATTGCATTGCTTCAAGTCATAAATCAGAATTGCTTCCTTGAAGGTTCTTGGATCACATCCAATATTTAGATCACTTGGATCATATTCAAGTAAGAAACCATATCTTTCAGGAGCCCTTTCAGACCTCCTAGGTTCGTGCACCATAGGATCGATTCTTGAGGTGTGGGAGGTTCACCTAGTACTTCAGTTGGCTCTCGAACTTCTTCAAATTCTGCTATTTTGCCTTTTCTATCTAGTAGAAATTCCTTCTCAAGGAAGGTGGCATTCCTAGAAACAAACACTTTTTTTCATTAGGATAGTAGAAACAGTATCCAATTGAATTCTTTGGATACCCAATGAAGTAGCATAAGTTGGATGTATTATCCAGCTTATCTTCCACTATCTGCTCGAACTTCTTCAAATTCTGCTATTTTGCCTTTTCTATCTAGTAGAAATTCCTTCTCAAGGAAGGTGGCATTCCTAGAAACAAACACTTTTTTTCATTAGGATAGTAGAAACAGTATCCAATTGAATTCTTTGGATACCCAATGAAGTAGCATAAGTTGGATGTATTATCCAGCTTATCTTCCACTATCTGCTTCACGTAAGCAGGACATCCCCAAATCCTCAAGTACGAGTACTTAGGAGGTTTGCCATACTTCATATGGAGTTTTATTCACTGTCTTGGTGTGAACATTGTTCAACAACAGTACCGCCGTTTCGAGCGCATAGCCCCAAAACGAGGCACGAAGTTCAGTAAAGCTCATCATAGATCGAACCATGTTCAACAAGGTTCGATTACGACGCTTCGCTACACCATTGAGTTGTGGTGTGGCCGGAGGGGTCCACTGAGAGAGAATCCCATTATTTCAGATAATCTTGAAACTCGGCACTTAAGTATTCTCCGCCTCGATCAGATCGAAGTGCTTCAATACTTTTACTCAATTGATTTTCTACTTCAGCCTTGAATTCTTTGAACTTTTCAAAGGATTCAGACTTGTGCTTCATTAAGTACAAGTACCCATACCTAGATTAATCGTTGGTCAAGGTGATGAAGTAGGTGTAGCCGAACTTAGTACTAATGCTAAGTGGGACGCACACATCAGTGTGAATCAAGTCCAACAGACCTTGAGCGCGTTCAGGCTTGCCCTTGAAGGGCAACTTGGTCATTTTAACTTTAAGACAGGACTCAAAAGTAGTAAAAGAATCGATGTCTGACATTTCAAACATGCCATCTCCCACTAACTTGTGCATCTTTCTTAAAGAAATATGACCTAGCCTAGCGTGCCAAAGTTCGGTCGGGTTTTGGTTATAGTTTTTCCTTTTAATGGTTGTTGTGTGTATTTCTACATCGCGAGTTGGAAATTATTTTATTTTAAGTCGTATACATCATTTTCGCGTTCCCCGATTCCTATTAAACATTCATTGTTGTATATGTTGCAAATAGAATTAGCAAATGACAAGAATAACCATCACTATCAAGCATAGAAACGGAAATAATGTTTTTATTAACTCGGGAACGAATAATACATCTTTTAATAAAAACATAAAATAAGAATGCAGAAATAAATAAATGTCTCCTATTGCTTCGGCTGCAACCCTTGCTCCGTTGCCTAGCCTCAAGTGGGTCTCACCCATCCTAAACCGTCGACTTCTTGTCATTACCTGCAAATCATTGCAGATATGAGATCCACATCCGGTATCAAGTACCCAAGAAGTAGAATTAAGAGACATGTTTATTTCAATGTAGAATGTACCTTTTGCAGTTCGCAGCTGCTCCAGGTAATCTCGACAGTTCCTCCTCCAATGCCTAGGCTTGTGGCAGTGGTGGCAAACATCCTCAGTTCTGTCGGGCTTGGAAGTCTTTGCCTTTGCTTCTTGTTGGGCTTGTCCCCTTTTTTCGGGATAGAACGCTTCTTACCATGGCGTTTGGGCCCTTTATTCGCGGAGAAAGAAGAGCCCAATATGAGGACAGGATTGTCCTTCTTTATGGTCCCCTTAAACACTACAAGCATGTTCACCAACTCCTCAAGAGTGGCATCCAGCTTGTTCATGTTAAAGTTGACCACAAAGGGGTCGAATGCAGCAAGGAGTGAGAGGAGAATCAAATCCACAGACAGCTCATGTGGAAGTACGAGCTCGAGGCTCACCAACTTTTCAACTAGCCCAATCATGTGGGCCCCATGATCACGGACCGAAGTCCCCTCACGCATGCGACACTCATGAGCTCCTTGACAGTGGTAAACCTCTCCGCCCAAGAGTTCTCCCCATATAGATCTTTGAGGTGCAAGTGTATGTCTCCAGCATTCTCAGCATCCTCAAATCGCCGCTGCAGTTCATTGGACATAGAAGCCAACATGTAGCACTTAGCCTTGAGATCATGGTCCCACCATTTCTCAAGTCTCGTCAGCTCCTCAGGACTGACATCAACGGGGGCTTCCTTCGAAGGGATTTTCTCTAGCGTGTGGAGTAGCTTCTCCGAAGCCAGGACAATCTTGAGATTTTGCAACCAATCCAGGTAGTTAGCGCCAGTTAACTTGTTGCTATCGAGTATAGCAGCGAGTGGGTTTTTGATCGAAGACATTTTAAGCAGTATATATCCTAAGATAAAATAGACATGCATTACTAACAATTTATATAAATTCACTAAGACATAAAACATGGTCATTTTATTTTATGAATTATCCTCCCACTATTTTAACGATTTCACCACCCTCTAATGAAATCGGGAAAGCCAGTTTTCTTAGCGGGTACACGGGATCGAAAATCACAGTCCTGAATAATATCAGCCAACCATGACCTCCAAAAGGTAGAGCCCAATTTCACCAGGTGTAACCTCCATGTATTTACCTCACATTCAGTAAGGGCCCAATAATATGACGCCGATTACTATCACGTGTCAAGATGACCCATCAATGTTGAGTCGTGATGGACGATCCGCTTAATGTCCCCAATAATATGAGCCAATGTTAAAGGGAGTTCCAACCAATTCACAGCAAGTGTCAATAAAGTGTACAGCTTTTCGGCATGCATAACCCCCTCAATAATATGAGTTGGGCCATGCATACGGGTAGCGTCGTCGTACACCCCATTGTTGATGGAAGGTTGGAAATTTTAAACAATATTTAAATTCCCTAGCCTCATGATCTTGTTGAATAATCTTTTGTTTTATTATCAATTTAGAAGCCAGTGATTAGCATTTTCCAAGAGTGCTTCCAGGTAGTTGGAGGGGCTAAGGCCCATTTAAAAACCAACTTCCTTAGACAAAGCAACGCCCTTCAGGAAGACTTAGCCGGTACAAGTCATTTTTAAGCCAGTCCATAAAGGACTCCCTTAGATCATGTTTCATCACTTTATTCAAAATTATCAATAAACTAAGATATTTCAATTTTAATCATGAAACTTTATTCTTGATATTTATTTTAAATCATATTTAAAATGAGGGATTTGCATTATTGGAAATTTAGGTCTCATATTTTAAATCAGGTTTAAAATATCGTGCGGATTCAAAATCATATATCAAATCAAGAAAATAATGCAATTTACATAATTAATCAGATAAATCATGCAATCAAATCATGCTTGACATATAAAGACAATCAAATCAAATTTGACATTATCCAACAAAATCATATTTTACAAATAAAGTCATATTTTGTCATTTAATTAATTGCATCAAATTATTTTGGGAAAACCGAGATTCTGATGCAAATACAGGCAGTTTAATGTATTGACTGATCTGAGCCAAAGCTCTGATACCACTGTTGGCGCCTGGCGCCAGATCCAGATCAAGCTCCCAGGGCGCAGCGGAAGTTTAAAAATTTTTCCTGGGAACGGTCAATACATTAAATTGGTCTCATAATAGATACAACTTAAACACATAAACATGAATAATGGGTGTTTAGATTGTTATCTGTCTGGCGACTATGCGCCTGGCTCCGACTATTTCTCCAATGGAAATAGCACTTCTTTGGTTGCTCCTAGTCCGGTCCATTGACCAGTTTTCCAATTCCTTCGTTGGAGTGCACTACAACCCCAATGAAGATTTTGTGAGCAGAATCTCCTCGCCGTGACGATCGCAGCAAAGTGCGATGGCGGGGGCTGCGGCGGCGGCAAGAGGAGGGAGAGGTGGAGAGGGGGAGAATTTTCTGAATTGCTTTTGTTGTGTGTTTTTCTTTCTCCCTTCATTGTCATATTTATAGATTGAGGGAAATAGTTTGATGAGAACAAAACTGTGAACATTCGGTTCAACTCAAACAGTGAACATTCGGTTCAACTCAAACTGTAAACATTCGGTTCAAGTCAAACTGTGAACATTTGTTTCAAGTCAAACTATGAACATTCGTTTCAAGTCAAACTGTGAACATTCGTTTCGACTCCCTCGATTGTGGTCTTATCATAATCCCGATCGATGATCAGATATCACCGATGTGCTCAGTTTACAAAACTGATCATTATGATGCAAAATCAAATTTTCGAACCACTGAATCTATATATGGAAGGTTTTACTCTCATTAGCTAAATATGAAAGTCCTACTCCCTTAGATACTTTTGGGAAGTCATACTCCCAACTTTCCTCCTACTATACTTAACACTTTGAGTACATATCCTTGTCTGCACGGGAATTGATAAACCAGTACACGGTGTGACCCTCAATGGTTCAGGGATACAGCTAGCCGTGGGCTCACAACTCATTGTGAATCAGAAAACATATTTTTTTATTTACCCATCGGACCATGGTAAAGCGCCTAGCAACATCGCCCCATGATCCCCTAGGTATCACTGATAGTGCCTGCAAGAACCAGTCGGTCATGGTTAGTGTGACGCCCAGACCCATGGGAATCAACGGAAGGGAGTAAAAGGAAAATCGAAAAGATATAAAAGGACTAAACGCGAAATATTGTAAGATGTATTCCCTTACAAAAAAACTGAACGTAAACGGTTGGCGCCAAAAAGTGAACATTAAAGCAGATTTGGAATACAAGAAATAGTTTTCGATTACAAAATTCGATATTACAACTATTGAAACTCTATATGAATTCTCTATTGTTGTAATGGATCTTAATACAGTTTGGCAAAAGATAAAAAACAACAACAGCTGGCTGTGCAGAAACGCTGGCCTTCGACAAACACATGCAGCCCCCAAATCTGGTTCAACTCGCACCACCCGTCTTCCCCTGAGCTGCCTCACCTGCATAGGATAAACTAGTGAGCCTAGGGGCTCAAAAAGTAACACTGAGGATAGAAAGATCACGTAATGCAGGCATAACTGAAACGTAATACATAATTAAAGGAAGTCATTTGAACTCAAATCTCGCTACAGAAAATACAGATCGAAACATCAGATCTGAATCGCTTTACTCTGTGACTCATGGCCTAGAGGCTCTCTGGTGGTCCTGGTGCATGAAGCATGTTATCTGAATCAGTAACTCTCTGTGAAGGGATTACAGTACTTCCATAATCCTGTCCCTTCTGATGAAGGGATTAGAGTCATACCGTAATCCTGTCCGTTCCTGATTGACCGGGTCCTCTATGCCATAAGTCCTTAAAACTGAAACTTTACTTCATTTAGTTTAAAACAGCTTTTAGACTTTGCTCTTGATCGAAGATCGATCGCTGAAAACTGGATGATTCACTTCTATGAAACTCATTTTATCTTTAAAAACAACATTACTGAGTGCACATCTGGGCTACGAGCTGATGATGGCAAAACCAGCTTGGAGAGGGAATGGCTTAAGAAGGTAAACCGATTTGGCTAAAGAAAACAGATCTCAAGCGTAAATAACAGCTCTGGCTACATAAAATGGATCTTGGGTGTGAAACAGATCACAGGTGTGAAGAAAAGCTTTGGCTAACGAATTTAGTTTACGAATAGGACAAACAGATTTGGTTCTTACGATAACCAGCTCGCGCGTAGTAAAACAGAATTGGTTTAAAGGAAACAGCTTACGCGAAATGAAATGGTAACATAAGCTTCATAAGAAGAATTTCAGCTTGAGAAACCCAATAAGTTTAGCAACGAATCCCGCAGACCGATAAAGAACATAGGCCAGACCTGCTTAAAACGAAGGCACTGCTCCAGCTCAGACAGTCCCTAAACAGACCAGTTCAACTTATTCGACCAGAACATAATCCCGATCAAACCAGCGTTGCCTATCTATTCAGAGTCAATGTTCAGAACCTTTACAGCACACGAAAAACAAGAACTTCTCTTGGCTTATCTTATCTGTAATCTGTACAACTCAGTATCTTGAAAATACAACTTCTTGCTAAAATAACAGGTGAGTTTTCGCAAAACTGAAACATCAAAGCAGTGAATCCTTATCTTAAACTTGAACATAAACTGAACTGAACTGAAACATGTTACAGGCAAGCATACAACAGAAAACAACGAAGCAATATATGTTTTCCAGATGCAGCAAGAATCAATTTTACTTGCCTGAACCGAGAATCTCAACAGCAGATGGACTTGGCTGGAAATCTTCTCAAGCACACTCTGCGAGCTCTTGAATATTTTTGAGAGAAATGAAAGATTTTCTTGAAGCAGAAATGAGTTCTTGAACTTACGTAAAAATCATATATGTGGGAGTAATGATTTGTAGTAGGTAGAGGTACAATGATAAGGCATGGTTAGTTTACCAAATCTCTGCAAAATTAGTAAAAACTCCCTACTACTATTTTAGTTTGTAAACTTGTTTCTCCATTTTATAAAAACAGATCTCCCAACCGAAATCATTTATTTAAAGAAAACTGCTCCAGCTCGGGTTTGTGCTTGGGTCGAAATCCTTCAAGAAGCCACCTGGACCGTCGCTTCTAAGCTGGAAGAAAAGAAAGAATTAGCTTAGATAACTAATACTGGCTTGAACTGAAATCTGGAAGCTCAAATCTCAAAATAGCACTTGAAAATAAAAAGGCTAAACAATTGTGGTCCTATGGATTTTTGGGGCGCTACAACTCTACCCTCCTTATTGAAATTTCTCCCTTGAAATTTACTTACCAAACAGCTCTGGGTAGAGGCTACGCATATCCTCTTCTGTCTCCCAAGTTGCTTCCCGCTCTGATTGGTTAGACCACTGAACTTTTAACCATCGGGATGCTACGATTTCTTAATTTACTATTCTCTCTTCATAACTCAGATCTGGTGCAAGCTGTATTGGTTCATAGCTCAAAACATGCGACGGGTTAGGAACATATTTCCTCAAAGCTGATACATGAAAAACGTTATGCACTGAGGATAGATTTGGGGGTAATGCTAGTCTGTAAGCCATCGTTCCTACTTTGTCCAAAATCTCGTATGGACCAATGAACCTTGGGCTGAGCTTACCTTTATTCCTAAATCTCATTACTCCTTTCATTGGGGAAACCTTTAAGAACACATGATCTACCGCTTCGAAGCTCAGTTTGCGGCGTCGGTTGTCAGCATAGCTCTTTTGCCTGCTCTGAGCTGTTCTCAATCGATCTCTTACTTTCTTAATAGCATCAGCGGTCTGTTCTACCAGATCTGGTCCCAAACCAGATCGCTCTCCTATCTCATCCCAATGATGGGTGTTCTGCACTTTCTGCCATAGAGAGCTTAGAGAGCTTCGTAAGGGTCCATCCGATTTGATGCTTGGAAGCTATTGTTGTACGTGAATTCCACCAAAGGTAGCTTCAAATCCCAGCTCTCTGAAAAATCTATAATACAAGCTCTGAGTAGATCTTCCAACATCTGAATCACCCTTTCTGATTGACCATATGTCTGAGGGTGAAAAGTTGTGCTAAAGGTCAAGTTAGTACCTAAAGCTCTGTGTAAACTCTTCTAGAAAGCTGACGTAAACCTTGGATCGCTATCAGATATGATCGAGACTGGTGTCAGGCCCGATGAGCTAATACATAGAGATATACACAATTAAGCGGAAACGACAAAATCGGGGCTTAAAAATTTTCGAAATGTTGGCCCTGATTCAAAACATCATCTTAAAATAGTTCATAATCAAAATACGAGTTTAACTCAAAACTCAACAACACATCAACAGGTAACAAATAAAAAGTAGCAAATCAATTACAGATCCCCTCAATAAAATAAAGGCACAGGACATCCCCTGGTTCAATATAAATACATAAACACTGGGACTCAAATCAGAAAGTGGATCGACCAGCTGAAGCTCTACTCTGTCCAGCCTGGTTACCTGAAGAACCTGCCAAAGCCAATACAGACCAATGCAGCCCAAAAACAAGGAAAATAAAGAGGTCAAACCTCAGTACGAAGAGCCATCTAAAACCAGCAAATCATGCAACATGCTATACTTCTAGTTATGAAATGCATGATGGCTATCAAAGGAATCGGTCATCAAGGCCAACGACTCAGCTAACAAATCTCAAGTGAGCTTCTACACCACGCACAGCGAATCAACCGGTGGAAATCATCGGTCCGTGATTTTCAGTCCCGTCAGCCATCATAGCTCAGTGGTCTTCAAGCGCGACAACTCAGTCGGCCACCACCCCGATGATAGCATTTGACCCTTCAGGCGCGACGACTCAGCCGGCCGATCAAATGCTAGCTCGACTCAGGTCATCAATCCAATATCAGGCTACATATGTATGCATGAATGCCATTTGGAAATCATCGGTCCGTGATTTTCAGTCCCGTCAGCCATCATAGCTCAGTGGTCTTCAAGCGCGACAACTCAGTCGGCCACCACCCCGATGATAGCATTTGACCCTTCAGGCGCGACGACTCAGCCGGCCGATCAAATGCTAGCTCGACTCAGGTCATCAATCCAATATCAGGCTCAATATGTATGCATGAATGCCATTCAATAATCAAATGTTAATGCATACAATAATCAGTACGTGAAACAGATCATACAACAGAACATAATCAATCAAATCTGTTCACAGAGTCACATATTCACAGCATACAGGTTCACAACAAGAAATATAAACATTTCCATGCCCAGGGCTGTTTACAGGAGCTCAATCCGTACCTAAAACCAGCTAAAATCTCAATCAAACCTCACCAGGGCACAGTACCAACAATCTTCTCAAGTCTGCTTCCTCACTGGCTCACGAAAAGCTTAACCAAAGCTGCCTGGAAGCTCAAATCTGCCCAAGCAACTAGCCAGTCAACTCAAGACTAAGCGAAATCTGCTTACTGCATACAGTCAAGGTTCTAGACTACTCAAAAAGGCTCTACTAGCTCTAACGAAGCTAGAATGGGATGAATCACTTACCCAGAAACTCAAATCTGAATGGGGAAAACGATCGACTCTAAGTCTCGAAGGTATTCGAACCTGCAACTACTTCGATCCTCTTCCACAAGTCGATCTACAACTCCAAACTGGTATCAATCGAAAGATCTAAGAAAGACAAACTCAGCGCCACCAATCTCGCTCCAAACAACGGCAGAAATTGACTGCAATATAACGGAGAAGGGTTCGGATGAACAGTACCAATCGAGGGTTTCTCTGGAAAGGAGATAGGAAATGTCGGGTTGAAAAATGGTTAAGTGTCGATCGATACTTAACATTTCAATCCTTCAGACACGCTACAGTAAAAGTCAACACCGACTTATTCAGATCTCATCGACACTCGGATCTTAGCGCTAAGGAAAAAGTCCCTCAGATCTGGACTCAGCAATAACTCAAACCTGGCTTCACTACGCCAAACAAGCGCTAATAATCAAAACAGCGTCACTTAGGAGTCCCTCTCACTAACGCTAAACGACGTCGCTCCATATCCAGATCTGAAGCAGACCGCACTAACGCTCATCCAAATTTGATCAAATCTGAGATCCTCGAACCACACCGGTTTACTCCAAACTCACTAACCGGATCGGTCCAAATAGTACCGTCGACCAATGGTGACTTCTCCTCGCTAACAAAATATGTCTCTATCTCAATACCAGATCTGACTAGCGCCTAAAACGACATTGCGTCGCTTCCCACTCGCGGTAACTCACTCACACCAGCGAGAACCAAATTTGAATACCCACATCTCGCTCAAATCTGAAAACCACGAGCCAAACCAATACTCACCGCTCTTCTAATTCACTCGCGCGGGCATTATCCAAATCTGAGTTCTAGCGATTCACGATACACCAAATCTGTCTAGAGCGCTAACGCTCTCCCTTACACAACGATATGATAGCATGATCACTACACAGTATACTTGTCACGCCCCGAGACCGAGACTCATGACATTTGCAATATTAAACAATTATAAAATTGTAGAACATTAAGCCTCTTAGTATAGCTCAAAACCAGTCTGTTACATAACCAAAATATAATCGTTTTTACATTTGAAATCAAAGTCTGAATAACAGAAATGTGGAAGCGAAAACAATTACATTAATAAAAATGAATCTTCACCAGCCTCAGAATAGCTCTTGTTCTTCTTCTTCAACCTGCTCTTCGTTCTTATTTGGTGGGAGAAGTAAGGGGTGAGTGTTTGGGGGAAACACTCAGCAAGTGGGGGATATCATTTGAGCATAACAAAATATACATATACTGAATAACAGATTTCAGAGACCCATATTACGACAGAAATATCAGTGCTAAAACAGAGCATAGATCATAACATGAACATGAAACGAAACGAGATCTGATACCAAAGAAGTGCTCGAACAGTAATTCAAAACAGATTACAATATGAATATCATATAGTATTTCAAACAAGTTTATATATATAGCAAAAGCCCACTTACAGTCTGCTGAAATTTCTTGATTGGTATGCGAAATCTGGTATAGCTTGTGCAGGATTGCAATGCGAAAGCTTACTGGTATTATACTGATTTTTTGCGGAATGAGTGTGGTTCATGTACTGCCTAAATGAGGTATTTATAGGTGTAGGAATAGTGTGAGGATTCAGATTTCTAATTAGTGATTAATCGGATTTTGAGTTAGATTAATCGCGAGAATTAAGAATTTAGATTTCTGGAGTTCGAATTTTTAGTGAAATCTGATTTGGAAATATTTAGATCTCTAGTTGGGATGGTCCAGATTTTTAATTGGTGTTTTTCGTGTGAAATCTGGTCGAGAAGTGTTGAGAATTAGAATGTATTCGATAGAGATCTGTTTTTCCTTTAGCGCTGCGTGTTTTGTCGTGAGAAGAAGAGTGAGCGCTGCGTTTGGTGAAAGCTGTTTGAATTTGAGAAGCTGGATCGGGAGAGATCTGGTGGTCGAGAAGAACGTGAGAAATGAATGTGTTGTTCTTTTGAAATTCAGATCTCATGACGTAAGCAGCTCTCATGTGTGACGTAAGCGTCGCTGGATGGTGATCGCATTTGGGTTGTAGCGAGAGATCTGGCAGCGCTTGAGGGTGACGTAAGCAGATCTGTTGTTAGAAGCGTGTAGCGTTTATTCGAGAGTTGCGCGGTAGATCTGATGACGTAGGCAAGTCTGCGGGTGACGTAAGCAGATCTCATGCAAGAGCGTGATAGCGTGCATTTGAGAGATCTGGTGCCTATGCGACGTCGTTTTGTGTTTTAGCGCCGAGATCTGTTTTGCGTTTTGGCGCAAGTGTTGAGTGTGAGATCTGTTGACCAAAACGTTGTCGTTTTGAGGCTTGTGCGAGAATTGTTAGCGCGAGAGATCTGTTCTACGACTTTTCAAGTTGTAGATATCTGTTTTGTCGGTGTTGGACTTGTTTGGTAGCTTTTGAGTAGAGGATATTTATATAAGTGTTGAGTTACACTTAGAGCATTCCAGACCTGATATTTCTTATCCTCAAACTCGAAACCCTCGATTTTAGCTACTGTTCACCGTCACTTTCAATCGCCATTTCCCGTTGATTTCGACCTCTGTTTTTCGAGTTCTTGGTAGCATTGGAAACCTCTTGAGTAGATCTTTCTTTTCCTACAAATTTTGGAGGCTGTGTTGAGCTGGAACGAGAACGCGAAGCTGCTGAGTTGAGCAGTAAGTTGCGTCGTGAGTTTCTATCCTTTGGGTGAGCTTTCTTTCATCGGTTTGAGCTAAGATATTAGGTATCTTTGGCATATTTAAGCTTCTAGGAATTTTGAAGGGTAATTTTCGAGGAAGCTTCAAAGGCAGTAAGCTTGAGTTGGTTACTGGCCGTTGCTTGTGAAACCTGTTAAGGTAGTTTGAACAATTAAGGTACGATTGAGCAGCCCTTAGCAGCTGGAGCATGAACATGTCTATTTTATTGATGTTGTGAATTTGGATGCTGTGAATTACGTGAATCAGTATGTTGAATGATTGAGTTACATTCTGTTTTACGTATTGTACATTGTATGCATTGAGCATTGATATTGATTGGCATCATGCATACATATTGAGCCTTTGACAGATTGATTTGATTACATGATTTGGGTGCCACGTTGTGACTGGTCGACTGTTGAGTCGTGCCTGAAAGTCCAACGCTATCGTCGGAGTGGTGACTACCGGATTCGAGTGTCTACCACCGAGCTGTGATGGGCTGACGGGCCCCGATGATCACGGACCGATGATTTCCACCGGCTGATTGGCTGTGTGTGGTATAGAGGCTTGATTTGAGTTGCCAGTTGATAGACTGGAATACACCCTTGTTGTTGTTGATGATTTTACAAAATTTACATGGGTGTTGTTTTTAAAATCAAAGGATCAAACCGCTGACCAGCTGATAAAACTTTTAAAACGTTTATAAAATGACAAACATTGCACTGTCAACCGGATAAGAGTGATCGAGGTACTGAGTTTTTAAATAAAAAATTATCCTCTTATCTGGAAGACATTGGAATTAAGCATGAGCTTTCAGCAGCTAGAACTCCTCAGCAGAACGGGTTAGCTGAGAGGAGAAACCGTACTTTAAAAGAAGCTACTCGAACTATGATTGCTGATTCCGGCTTTTCTCCAAAATTATGGGCTGAAGCAGTTAACACAGCTTGCTACACTCAAAACAGATCTATGATTAACAAGATTCATGGTGTAACCCCATATGAGATCTGGAGTGGCAAGAAACCTGACATATCTTATTTAAGGGTGTTTGGATGCATATGTTTCATTCATAATAATGGAAAAAAGCATCTAACAGCCTTCGATGCTAAATCTGATGCATGTTTGTTTCTTGGATACTCAGCCGTGAGCAAAGCATACAGAGTGTTTAACAACCGGAGCTTGATGGTTGAATAATCAGCTCATTGGTATTCGATGAAACCAGTTTTCGTTCCGATTCAACTGCAAACTTAAATGATTTGTGCACACGTCTGGAATCAAACAACTTAGATGAATCAAGTGATGACGTGCCACAGATTCGTTATTCAGCTGATAACCAGCCAGCACTGGATGCTCCACACGATGACATCCCTACTGAGCAAGAGTAACATAGAAGTCATTGATTTGACTAATGTTGACCCAGTGCAGGAACATATCTCAATCATTGAGCCAGATGCGGACGATGGAACAACTGTTACAAAAGCTGCTGCTCAAGCAGATTCTACAATCCATCAATTGGTATCAAGACTAGCTTCAGATACACAAGCTATCAACGAAATCCATCAAACGGTATCTGATTCAAATTTGGAACAACGTTCACATAAATTGGTATCTAATGAAGCTATTCAGCCAGACATCCAAGCAGAACAAGGAGCAATCCAATCGGATCTGACCTTCGATGGAATAGAAATCATCCACCCGAGCAGATCATAGGTAATGTACATTCTCCTGTTTGCACACGAGGCCAGATTATGCATGAGTACTTCAATTCAGCATTCATTTCTCATATAGAACTAAAGCTGATAGAAGAAGCTTTAGCAGACCCAAGCTGGATAGATGCTATGCAAGATGAACTTAGCCAATTTAAGAGAAACAATGTATGGCAGTTAGTTCCTCGACCTACTATTCATTCAGTGATAGGAACTAAATGGGTCTTTAGGAACAAGCTGAATGAGGATTGTGTTGTTATAAGAAACAAGGCTAGACTAGTAGCTCAAGTTTTTAGACAACTAGAAGGAATAGAATTTGATGAAACTGTTAGAGTAGATGCCCAACTAGCCAACTTGTGGCGTGTGGGTTTTCATTGACTCTTGTACAAACGATCTTTATATATGATATTCGCATTCTTTTAATATGGCATTCTTTACTTTCATTATGTGTGTAATGATTTACAATTGTGTTGAGTAAAGACCTAGATTACACTAAAGCGTATGTTAGATGTGATAGTGGGTATGACGGCTATCATGAAACACATCTAATAGTCGCTGTGTATTCTAAACATGTTCCTAGTCGATTGGGCCGTCAAAATGAGGATATATGGTGAAGAATTCGTGGTGTACACCGACCACAAGAGCTTGAAATATATCTTCACGCAGTCGGATTTGAATATGAGGCAGCGACGCTGGATGGAATTGCTTAAGGACTTCGATTGTGATATTCAATATCAGCCTGGGCGTGTGAACTTAGTAGCCGACGCTTTGAGCAGAAAGACCCAGCCTGATATGTTAGCATCCTTGAGTATTTCGAAAGTTCATGAGGAGTTGAGTACTTCTGGTTGGCGATTCCAGCCGGGTGATCAGTATTTCTTCGTTTCGTTTCTTCAGGTGGAACCGCAGATTGTGATGGACATCAGGGAGGCGCAGAGGACCGACCCCTATATCCATGAGTTGAGGATTAAGGCGCAGTCTGGTCAGTCTGATGATTTCTCTGTTGCTTCGGATGGATGTTTGAGGTTCAGAGGGAGATTAGTAGTTCCGAACCTGATTGATCTGAAGGAGACCCTCATGAATGAAGCCCATTGTAGTCGGTACAGTGTGCATCCGGGTGAGCGAAAGATGTACCATGCCTTGAAGTCTCACTACTGGTGGGTAGGTATGAAGAGCGACATTTCTGCTTTTGTTGCTAGATGTCTGAATTGCCAACAGGTCAAGGCTGAGAGGATGAGACCTGGTGGTTTGTTGCAGAGTTTGGAGGTGCCCCAATGGAATTGGGAGCACATCGCCATGGATTTTGTGACCCATCTACCTCGATCGAGTAGGGGATGCGATGCGATTTGGGTTGTGATTGATAGACATTCGAAGTCAGCCCATTTCATTCCCTATGATGTGAGGTGTTCGATGAAAAAGATGGCGAAGTTGTACATCGACCATGTGGTTAGATTGCATGGAGTTCCTGTTTCGATAGTGTCTGACAGAGATCCGAGGTTCACTTCCCGCTTTTGGAAGAGTCTGCAAGCAGCTATGGGTTCGAGATTGGCGATAAGCACAGCCTATCACCCATAGACAGACGGACAGTCTGAGCGGACTATCCAGACTTTAGAGGATATGTTGCGAGCGGTAGTGATGGATTTCAGCGGTGGCTGGCAGGATTCGCTTTCCTTGGTGGAGTTTTCGTACAACAACAGCTACCAAGTCACTATTGGAATGGCTCCGTTTGAAGCTTTGTATGGTCGAAAGTGCAGATCCCCGATTTGTTGGGAAGAAGTTGGTGAGAGACAGCTTTCTACACCGGAGTTTGTTCAGCATATGAAAGATCAAATTGATTTGATCCGGAGTAGAATGAAGGCTGCTCAAGACCGTTTCTCGAGTTATGCGAACCGTAGACGTCGACCGTTAGAGTTTGAGGTAGGCGATCGTGTGTTTCTCAAGATTTCTCCTTTCAAGAGCGTGATGAGATTTTGATTTAAAGGCAAATTGGCTCCCAGATTCGTTGGTCCCTTTGAGATTATCGAGCGGATTGGACAATTGGCTTATAGATTGAGGCTGCCCGAGGAGTTAGCCGCGATGCATGACGTGTTTCATGTGTCCATGTTGAGAAAATATGAGCCGGATCCGTCCCATGTTTTGAGAACTGACGAAGTTGAGCTGGATTCTGCCTTGAATTATGTTGAATATCCGGTGCAGATCTTGGATAGGAAGGAGAAACAGCTGAGGAACAAGATAATTCCGTTGGTAATGGTCCAATGGAGCAAGCATGGCCGAGAAGAAGCAACCTGGGAAGTGGAAGAGAAGATGAGACAGGATTGGCCTCATCTGTTTGAGCACTAATCGTGCAGGATTTCCAGGTAAATTTCTGGTTTTGCTTTGAGATTGATGAGTTGGTTGTGCTGATTTGCATGATTTGATTGTTTCTGCCTTGGTTTGTCTTTGATTTCGAGGACGAAATCTCTTAAGGTGGGGAGAATGTGAGGATTCAGATTTCTAATTAGTGATTAATCGGATTTTGAGTTAGATTAATCGCGAGAATTAAGAATTTAGATTTCTGGAGTTCGAATTTTTAGTGAAATCTGATTTGGAAATATTTAGATCTCTAGTTGGGATGGTCCAGATTTTTAATTGGTGTTTTTCGTGTGAAATCTGGTCGAGAAGTGTTGAGAATTAGAATGTATTCGATAGAGATCTGTTTTTCCTTTAGCGCTGCGTGTTTTGTCGTGAGAAGAAGAGTGAGCGCTGCGTTTGGTGAAAGCTGTTCGAATTTGAGAAGCTGGATCGGGAGAGATCTGGTGGTCGAGAAGAACGTGAGAAATGAATGTGTTGTTCTTTTGAAATTCAGATCTCATGACGTAAGCAGCTCTCATGTGTGACGTAAGCGTCGCTGGATGGTGATCGCATTTGGGTTGTAGCGAGAGATCTGGCAGCGCTTGAGGGTGACGTAAGCAGAACTGTTGTTAGAAGCGTGTAGCGTTTATTCGAGAGTTGCGCGGTAGATCTGATGACGTAGGCAAGTCTGCGGGTGACGTAAGCAGATCTCATGCAAGAGCGTGATAGCGTGCATTTGAGAGATCTGGTGCCCATGCGACGTCGTTTTGTGTTTTAGCACCGAGATCTGTTTTGCGTTTTGGCGCAAGTGTTGAGTGTGAGATCTGTTGACCAAAATGTTGTCGTTTTGAGGCTTGTGCGAGAATTGTTAGCGCGAGAGATCTGTTCTACGACTTTTCAAGTTGTAGATATCTGTTTTGTCGGTGTTGGACTTGTTTGGTAGCTTTTGAGTAGAGGATATTTATATAAGTGTTGAGTTACACTTAGAGCATTCCAGACCTGATATTTCTTATCCTCAAACTCGAAACCCTCGATTTTAGCTACTGTTCACCGTCACTTTCAATCGCCATTTCCCGTTGATTCCGACCTCTGTTTTTCGAGTTCTTGGTAGCATTGGAAACCTCTTGAGTAGATCTTTCTTTTCCTACAAATTTTGTAGGCTGTGTTGAGCTGGAACGAGAACGCGAAGCTGCTGAGTTGAGCAGTAAGTTGCGTCGTGAGTTTCTATCCTTTGGGTGAGCTTTCTTTCATCGGTTTGAGCTAAGATATTAGAATTACCGTACTCTGTCGTGGTGGTGAGGTAGTTTATTGAGGAATTAAGGTACGACTGGGCAGCCCTTAGCAGTTGAACTTGAACATGGCTAGTTATCGATGTTGTGAATTGTGGTTATGTGACTTACGTGAAATTGAATTATGGAATTGATTGAGTTATGCTTTATTTCACGTATTATGCATTGTATGCTTTATGCTTTGATATCGAATGGCATTCATGCATACATCTTGAGCCTGAATTGATAAATTGATTTGATTACCTGATTGGGTGCCACGTTGTGACTGGCCGACTGTTGAGTCGTGCCCGAAAAGTCCAACGCTATCGTCGGAGTGGTGACTACCGGATTCGAGGGTCCCCACCGAGCTGTGATGGGTTGACGGGCCCCGATGATCACGGACCGATGATTTCCCGGTTGATAGACCGTGGTATAGAGGCTGATTTGAGTTGCCAGTTGATAGACTGGGCTAGCTATCCGACTTTTTGATAGCCCTCATGCATTCATAGCTTTGATTATAGCTTGTTGCATGTTTACTGCTTTGATAGCTCTTCGTACTGAGGCTTGACCTCGTATTTTCTTTTCCTGCTTTTGTTGTTTGGGTCTGTGTTACCCATTTGCAGGAGTTTCAGGTAACCAAGCTGGACCGAGTGGAAGTTCAGTTGGTCGATCCCCGCATCCCTGAGTCCCAGTTTACTTATGATATGTATTGAACCGGGGAATGCCTCGTGTTTTATTATTTGGGGGATCTGTATTTTGAATTGATTTATGTGGTTACTTGCTGTATCGAGTTGAGTAAACTTCTATTTTGAATATCGAATATTTTGAATGAATGATTTGAAGTTCAGGCCTTTGTATTTCGAAAAATTTTTAAGCCCTGATTTTAAGCTTCCGTAATTATGCGCTTATCATGTGTTAATTGTTGGTAATTAGCACGGGGCCTGACAAATAGGGTAGTCAAAGGTCAGCATTTACAGCCTTAATTTCCTGATTTCATGGTCATTAAAATGGTTGTTACAATAGTAACGGTTTAGGCATTGAATTGGATGGATTAATTGGCCATTAATCCCTCTAAATTGGCAGTTACTATTGCGAGAAGCTTACTGAAATTCGCGGGCGGAGTTTTCTTTACCAAATCTGAATTTGGGTCGCCAAATCTGAAATTGCGTCGCCAAATCTGAAATTGCGTCGCCAAATCTGAATTTACTTAGTCAAATCTAAGTTGACTGTCCAGATCTGAGCTAACTGCTGACTGTCCAGATCTGAGCTAACTGCTGACTGTCCAGATCTGAGCTAACTGCTGACTGTCCAGATCTGAGTCGACTGTTGATTGTCCAAATATGAGTTGACTGTTGGCTGTCCAGATCTGAATTGACTGTTAACTGTCCAGATCTGAGTCGACTGTTAACTGTCCAGATATGAGTCGACTGTTGACTGTTCTAGATCTGAGTTGATCGTCCCGAATTTGAGTTGACCATCCCGAATCTGAGTTGACCATCCCAAATTTTATTTTTTTTACTCTATTTCTGAGAGCTGAATTTTCGGGTTTTCACATCGCTCCCTCCTTAAAAGAAGTTTCGTCCTCGAAACTTTGGTGACCTTAATCATCGGAAAGGTAGGGATATTTATTACGCATCTTTTCCTCTATTTCCCACGTGGCTTCTCTCTCGGTGTGGTTGGACCATTGGACTCTGACGTACGATATGTTTCTTCGTATAAGCATCTGGTCCTTTGTGTCCACGATTCGGATTGTGACTTCTTCATAGTTCAGTCCTTCGGTCAGATTCCCTTCCACAAGGAGTGGCCCTTCATCAAGAACATGACTAGAATCCGAGATATATCTCCTTAGTTATGAGACGTGGAAGACATTGTGGATTCTTGACAAACTGGGTGATAAGTCCAGTCTGTAGGTAAGTGTTCCTAATCTTTCCAAGATTTCGAATGGTCCGAAATACCGAGGATTCAGCTTTCCGTATTTATCAAATCGGACCACCCCTTTCATTGGGAAAACCTTGAGATACACTTTTTCTCCTACCTCGAAGGCCAAGGGTCTTCTCTTTAAATCTGCCCAGATTTTCTGTCACATGACTAGAATCCGAGATATATCTCCTTAGTTATGAGACGTGGAAGACATTGTGGATTCTTGACAAACTGGGTGATAAGTCCAGTCTGTAGGTAAGTGTTCCTAATCTTTCCAAGATTTCGAATGGTCCGAAATACCGAGGATTCAGCTTTCCGTATTTATCAAATCGGACCACCCCTTTCATTGGGAAAACCTTGAGATACACTTTTTCTCCTACCTCGAAGGCCAAGGGTCTTCTCTTTAAATCTGCCCAGATTTTCTGTCGATCCTGGGCTGCCTTCAGTTTCTCCTTGATGATGGCTACCTTTTTCATTGTCTCCTGGACGAGTTCAGGTCCTGTGATAGCCTTTTCTCCAACTTCATCCCAATACAGCGGCGATCGACATTTCCGTCCATATATGGCCTCATATGGTGCCATTCCTATGCTGCTGTGGTAGATATTGTTGTATGAGAACTCTATTAGAGGTAGATGTTCTCTCCAATTACTACCGAAGTCTAAGGTGCAAGTCCGCAGCATGTCTTCTAGGGTCTGGATGGTTCTCTCAGTTTGACCATCTGTCTATGGATGGTAAGCCGTACTGAGGGTAACCTTACTCCCCATGGCTTCCTGGAATCTCTTCCAGAAACGAGATACGAATCTTGGATCCCTATCTGACAGAATTATGGTGGGAACCCCATGCAGTCTGACGATGTTGTCCATGTACAAGGAAGCGAGCTTATCCAAGCCATAGTTCCTTCGGACAGGCAGGAAGTGCATAGACTTTGTTAACCTATCCATGATTACCCATATTCCTTCATGGCCTAATCTTGTCTTCGGCAGACCTACTACAAAGTCCACGGATATGTTTTCCCACTTCCACTCTGGAATTTTGTAATAATCCTCCAGGTATTTTATGTTCTGCCTTGACTTGTTGACATACGTGGCACCTAGCAACAAAATCAGCAACATCTCTTTTTATCCCATTCCACCAGAAGTGTTCTTTCAAATCCCTATACATATTTGTACTTCCTGGGTGGTTTGAGAACTTAGATTTATGTGCTTCCAACATCACTTACTGATGGAGGTTAACGTCGGGTACGTATAGTCGTCCGTTCGTCCAAAGGACCCCATCTTGGTCTGCTCGGAAAGCAGTCATTTTCCCTTCCTTGATCTGTTCTTTCAGCCTCATTAATCTGGGGTCTTGATCCTGCTTTAGATTGACCAATTCTCTAAGACACGGTTGGGCTTAGAGTGATGATAGTATCACCTTGTTCATGTTCTTCCGACTTAACGCATCGGCTACCTTATTTGATTTTCCTGGGTGGTAGTTTATCGTCAAGTCATAGTCCTTTAAAAGCTCGAGCCATCGTCTTTGTCTCAGATTCAAATCTTTCTGAGTGAATATATACTTGAGACTCTAATGGTCGGTGAGTACTTCACATTTTTCCCCATAGAGGTAGTGTCGCCAAATCTTTAGAGCAAAAACCACCGTAGCTATCTCTAGATCATTGTTTGGGTAATTGTGTTCATGCGTCTTTAGCTGTCTTGAGGCATAAGAAATCACTATGACGTCTTTCATGAGTACACACCCTAGTCCTCCTTTAGATGCATCGCTGTAGATAGTAAAGATTTTTTTCCCACGGGTAGCGTTAGAACAGGGGCAGATGCAAGCTTTGTCTTCAGAGTTTCGAATCTTGCCTCACATTCTTTGTTGCAGTTGAACTTGGCGTTCTTCTGGGTGAGTCTAGTGAGTGGTATGGCTATCGAAGAGAAGCCTTCTACGAACTTACGATAATAGCCGGCCAATCCCAAGAAGCTTCTAACTTCTGTCACCGTCTTAGGTATAGGCCAATCCATGATAGCTTCTACCTTCTTCGGATCCACTGATACGCCTGCTTCAAAAATTATATGTCCTAGGAATGCCACACTCTTCAGCCATAATTCACACTTCTTGAACTTGGCGTACAGTTGTTTCTTCCTCAGGGTTTGAAGGGTAATTTGAAGGTGTTCCTTGTGTTCTTCTTCACTTAGTGAATATACGAGTATATCGTCTATGAAAACCACCACAAATTTATCGAGGAATGGTTTGAAGCATGAGGTCCATGAAGGCCGCTGGTCCATTGGTTAGACCAAATGGCATCACCGTGAATTTGTAATGACCATATCTTGTTCTAAATGCGGTTTTAGGAACATCCTCAGCCTTGATCTTTAGTTGGTGATAACCCGAACTCAAATCGAACTTGGAGAAGGTTGTAGCTCCTTTGAGTTGATCAAAGAGGTCGTCAATTCTTGGAAGAAGATACTTATTCTTGATTGTGATCTTGTTCAGTTCTCTGTAGTCGATGCACAATCTCATAGTTCCATCCTTCTTCTTGACGAATAACACAGGAGCTCCCCAAGGTGACACACTGGGTCTGATCTACTTTTTGTCTAGCAGTTCTTGTAGTTGGTCCTTGAGTTCTGCAGGTGCCATCCGGTAGGGTGCTTTAGAGATTGGGGCCGTCCCTGGAACTAGGTTTATTTCGAACTCAATTTCTTGGTCAGGCACTTTTCCAGGTAAGTCATCTGGAAACACATCTGCGAATTATTGCACCACTGGCATGTCTTCTATTTTGAGTTCGTCTCCATCTTTTACTTCCCATCCGGTAGGGTGCTTTAGAGATTGGGGCCGTCCCTGGAACTAGGTTTATTTCGAACTCAATTTCTTGGTCAGGCACTTTTCCAGGTAAGTCATCTGGAAACACATCTGCGAATTATTGCACCACTGGCATGTCTTCTATTTTGAGTTCGTCTCCATCTTTTACTTCGTGGATCATTGCCAAGAAAACTTCTGCTCCTGACTTCATGGCTGTCCATGCTTGGACAGCAGAAAGTAGGGACTTTCGCTCTTTGTTTGTACCATAATATATCAGCTCTTCTTGATCCGGGGTTTGGAGTCTCACACTCTTACCTTGACAATCCACTAGTTCCTGGTTCTTTGATAGCCAATCCATCCCTAAGATGACGTCGAATTCGACCAAGTTGAGTTGTATCAGGTTTGTAGAGAATGAACGGTCGTTTATGGATATCTCACAGTTTCGGTGGATCTTGTGTGTTTCAATAGTAGTGTTGGTAGGAGTTGCTACTTCATATGGTTCACATAGAATTTCAGGCTCTAGTCCTAACTTTTTAGCAAATCTCCTAGATACGAATGAGTGGGTAGCACCACAATCAAACAACACATAAGCATGAAGCTTATTGATAAAAATGGTACCTGCCACCACGTCGCTGGCGTCTTCAGCCTCTTCCTGTGTCATTGCAAACACACGAGCATTGGGTTTATCCTCCCTAGGATTTGGCTTGTTCTGAGCCGTAATGCTCGGTCCAGTCTTTGGACCTTGGTTTTTCGGACAATCCGTAATTCGGTGGCCCAACTTTCCACACTTAAAACATGCACCACTCTGCTTGAGACAATCTCCAATGTGACGGTAACCTCAAGAGGTGCAAGGTGCCAACTTTTGGGTGTTCGGTGCAGATGCTGACCCGCGGTTGTTGAGGTTTGGCCGCTTGGTCTTAGGCCCATCGTGTGAAGTCTGAGCATTGAGGGGGCGTTTGTTTTTGTTGTCAGCTTCCCGCATCTTTATGTCAGTCTCTGCTTGGATTGCAGCTCCCATTAAGTCCTCAAAGCTTGTGGCTTGGTAGACTGCAAGGGCTAACTGAATACGGCTATTCAGACCCTTCTTGAATCGGTGCATCTTTAGAGTATTATCTTCCATGATCGTTGGACATAGGTGCCTAATGAATTGAACTTGGATGTATACTCTACTACCGAAATGTCTGCAGTCTGAGTGAAAGTTTCAAACTCTCTGAGCCGTTGCATTCTGACTTTCATCGGAATGTATTGTTTCAAGAATGCTTCCCGAAATCCTTGCCACGTGATTTGTCCATTTGCTGTCATGGTTGGCTCGACCGCTTCCCACCATTTCCCAGCTTTGCCGTCGAGGAGTGGTGTTACAACGTCTACCTTGAAAGCGTCTGGGACTTCGAGTAGTTTGAGTTGGGTTTCAATATTCTTCATCCAAGACTGTGCAACTTTGGCGTCAGGGCTCCCATCGAAGGTGGGGGCTTTGTTCTTACGAAGGGACTCATAGTAGTACTTAGTCCCACGAGGTGGAGGGGTAGGACTAGGAGCTTGTTGTTGTTGGTATTGACTAACCCCTGGAGAGTCGTGGCAACTATAGTAGCTATTGTCATTAGGTCTTCTTTGCTAAGACCAGCTACTGAGTTGGAGGATCCTTCACCTCCATTGTTACTGTCACTTCTCCGGTTTCCTGTCATATTCTGCCATAGGAAAGCTTACTAAGGATGGGTGCGTATAAATGCAAAGCAATCGAGAATACTATATCACGAAGGGATAAGCAAATTTTGGATAGAAGAATGAACAATGTTGATTCAAAAGGTAAAACATATTCTATTCATCGACAATCTAATCATGTGGATCTGGTTGTCCAGGGCAATCTGCTTCATGCGAAGGGCAGCAGCAGCATGAGTACGGGGGATAGAGGGGGTCATTTCCTAAAATCGAAGATATTTCCAAAAATATAAAGTTGTGAGATTATTCCATACACTGCTAGAGCAATCGAGAATACTATATCACGAAGGGATAAGCAAATTTTGGATAGAAGAATGAACAATGTTGATTCAAAAGGTAAAACATATTCTATTCATCGACAATCTAATCATGTGGATCTGGTTGTCCAGGGCAATCTGCTTCATGCGAAGGGCAGCAGCAGCATGAGTACGGGGGATAGAGGGGGTCATTTCCTAAAATCGAAGATATTTCCAAAAATATAAAGTTGTGAGATTATTCCATACACTGCTAGTTCTAACCACAGGGATTACAGAGCAGTTGACGGAACTGAAATCGGAGTCCTGTACAAAACGTTATTGAATTTTCAAATCTTTCCATAAACGGCAAAAACGCGATTTTGGAGGCCTAAACGAAGAAATTTGGCCAAAAAGCGGCCTGTGTCACAACGAAATGGTGAGTATTGCTCGTTGGGACGTTTCGAAGGGGGTAGCACTGATCTCATGCCAAAATCTGAAAGTTCGTCCCGTACCTTGCAAAATTTCAGATTTGGTTTCCTAGCCGGATTATGAACCTGGTGAGCTCTGATACCACTATTATATCAAGCCCCGAGGCCGAGACTCATGAAATTGGCAATATTAAACAATTATAAATTGTATAACATTAAGCCTCTTAGTATAGCTCAAAACCATTATGTTACATAACCAAAATATAATCGTTTTTACATCTGAAAATCAAAGTCTGAATAACAGAATTGCGGAAGCGAAAACAATTACATTAATAAAAACTGAATCTTCACCAGCCCAGAACAGCTCTTGTTCTTATTCTTCAACATGCTCTTCGTTCTTATCTGGTGGGAGAATTAAGGGGTAAGTGTTTGGGGAAACACTCAGCAAGTGGGGGATACCATTCGAGCATAACAAAATATACATATACTGAATAACAGATTTCAGAACAGAGCATATAAAAAACAGAGCATAGCATAATAGGTAGCACCGATAGTCACTTCGTCTCTATGGTTTACTGATCAATCCCCAATTTTTACTCCTCTAAGGGGTCGAGGCCATAGTTACACCACGTAACTCAGAGGGCGGAATATTCGTAGACCCATATCACGACAGAAACATCAGTGCTAAAACAGAGCATAGATCATAGCATGAACTTGACACGAAACGAGATCTGATACAAAACAAGTGCTCGAATAGTAATTCAAAACAATGTGTAACATGAATATCTTATAGTATTTGAATCGAATATATATATAGCAAAAGCCCACTTACAGTCTGCTGAAATTTCTTGACTGGTATGCGAAATCTGGTTTAGCTTGTGCAGGATTGCAATGCGAAAGCTTACTGGTATTATACTGAGTTTTTGCGGAATGAGTGTGGTTCATATACTGCCAAAATGAGGTATTTATAGGTGTAGGAATAGGGTAGTCAAAGGTCGGCATTTATAGCCTTAATTTCCTGATTTCATGGTCATTAAAATGGTTGTTACAATAGTAACGGTTTAGACATTGAATTGGATGGCTTAATTGGCCATTAATCCCTCTAAATTGGCAGTTACTATTGCGAGAAGCTTACTGAAATTCGCGGACGTTGTTTCTTTACCAAATCTGAATTTCCGTCGCCAATCTGAATTTGTGTCGCCAAATCTGAAATTGCGTCGCCAAATCTGAAATTACGTCGCCAAATCTGAATTTACTTAGTCAAATCTGAGTTGACTTTTCCAGATCTGAGCTGACTGCTGACTGTCCAGATCTGATTCGACTGTTGACTATCCAGATGTCAGGCCCGTGCTAATTACTAACAATTAACACATAATAAGCGCATAAACACGGAAGCTTAAAATCAGGGCTTAAAAATTTTTCGAAATACAATGGGCCTGAACTTCAAATAATACATTCAAAATATTCAATACTCAAAATATGAGTTAACTCAAACTCATCCAGATCTGATTCGACTGTTGACTATCCAGATGTCAGGCCCGTGCTAATTACTAACAATTAACACATAATAAGCGCATAAACACGGAAGCTTAAAATCAGGGCTTAAAAATTTTTCGAAATACAATGGGCCTGAACTTCAAATCATACATTCAAAATAGCGATAATTAAGATATGAGTTGACTCAAACTCCAACACAACAGGTAACAACATAATATCAATCAAGTACAAATCCCCAATACATGATAACACGGGGCATCCCCCGGTTCAATACATATCATATATAGACTGGG
>KQ989772.1:4947-19802 GCA_001598015.1 Dorcoceras hygrometricum | reverse complement strand
AGAACGAAAGCTCTCCACATTTAACGTCAATGATCCAAGCAGTCGCGAAAGGCAACCCGAATGTAAGAGGCCTGGCCAGTCCAGTCGGAGCAAAATAGCCAGCGACTCTGTAAGAGGTCAGAACGAAAGCTCTCCATATTTAACGTCAACGACCCAAGCAGTCGCGAAAGGCAACCCGAACGTAAGAGGCCTAACAAGCCCGGTCGGAGCAAAATAGCCAGCAACTCTGTAAGATGTCAGAACGAAAGCTCTCCACATTTAACGTCAACGACCCAAGCAGTCGCGAAAGGCAACCCGAATGTAAGAGGCCTGGCCAGTCCAGTCGGAGCAAAATAGCCAGCGACTCTGTAAGAGGTCAGAACGAAAGCTCTCCACATTTAACGTTAACGATCCAAGCAGTCGCGAAAGACAACCCGAATGTAAGAGGCCTGGCTAGCCCCGTCGGAGCAAAATAGCCAGCGACTCTGTAAGAGGTCAGAACGAAAGCTCTCCACATTTAACGTTAACGATCCAAGCAGTCGCGAAAGACAACCCGAATGTAAGAGGCCTGGCTAGCCCCGTCGGAGCAAAATAGCCAGCGACTCTGTAAGGGGTCAGAACGAAAGCTCTCCACATTTAACGTTAACGATCCAAGCAGTCGCGAAAGACAACCCGAACGTAAGAGGACTAACAAGCCCGATCGGAGCAAAATAGCCAGCGACTCTGTAAGAGGTCAGAACGAAAGCTCTCCACATTTAACGTCAACGATCCAAGCAGTCGCGAAAGGCAACCCGAATGTAAGAGGCCTGGCCAGCCCTGTCGGAGCAAAATAGCCAGCGACTCTGTAAGAGGTCAGAACGATAAATGTTAATCTCCGGGATAATCCACCACATATAATGTGAGTTTAGGACTCCCCTTACGACAGAATCTTAATGTTAATCTCCGGGATAATCCACCACATATATGTGAGTTTAGGACTCCCCTTGCGAAAAAATCTTGGGAGTCTGATCAGCTCCCAAGTAAACTATTGAGAACATTACGTTATCGCCGACAAGAGAATCGCCATTTATTTCGACAGACAGCAAAAACAAACATCGAACGAGAGCAAAAATATTATTTATTCATTGAATAAATAAACGAATGGCAACACTATAAAGAACAAAGAATCCAAGAACAAAGAACTCCTATGCACCTACGCCTCAAACTACATTAGAAGAAACAAGCAAAATTTCTCACTGCTGAAAAACTTTCGAAGACCCGTCAAATGGGATTCTGGCGAAGAGCCTCTATCATCTCGTCGTCATCAATATCGCCCAATATTTCATCAAGGGTGCCGAGAAGCTCTTCATGATTTTCGTCTCCAGGTTCAGGGACACTAGGCTCTATCATTCTCACTACATCCTCAGACACTAGCTTCGTCTCCCGCAGTTGACGTCGACAGTCAATCACTACCTGATCGTGAATGGTCAAAGCCTGCTGAAGTACTTCATCTCTGAAAGCCGACGAAGCCCGATACCCTTCGATCGCTTTCTCCCCAGTGCTCGTCAATAGAGTCTTCCCCTCAGCTGAACTGCGAAGTCTCATGTCTCCCTCCGCACTGACTACAGAATCCGCCTCCAGAACCGCTACCAGAACCACTGCCGGAACCAGAGCTCACTGATCCAGAAGAACTCGAGTGGCCCTTCTTCTTGAACTGCTTCCCTCTAGGTCTAAACTGCTGGCGACTTGACTGCTGTGATCCTTGCGGAGACTGATACGACTGCGACACCGCCTGAGCTGGCTGAGAAGCACGCACGGTCGTCTGATGCACTGGAGCCTCAGGATCCATCAAACTCTCCTCGATGTCCACTGAATTGTTCACAGCATCCATGAAAGTCGCAGGAGACCCAGACAGTACCATCCGATATAAGTCAGGTCTCAAGCCCTTCAGAAACTTGTTCCTCTTCGTTCGTTCCTGGTTCGCCACAGCTGGCATGTACACTAGAAGCGCAGAAAACCGCCTCGCATACTCGGCCACACGCATATCACCTTGCTTCAGGTTGTCAAACTCACGTTCCCGACTAGCGAAGTAGGACTCTGGGTAGAAATCCCACCTCTCACCCGTATCAGGGCGAAATCTCACCACACCATGGAAGCAATCAACGGTAGCCTTATAGCTAGATAACACATCCATTCCCAAAATACAGTCGAAATCTCTAATCCCCAACACAATAAAATTTGTCACCAAAACATGCTCATCAAACCTAATCAGGCAATCTATTACTACCTCTCGGGACCACAAGTTCACACCAGCAGGAGTAGACACGGAAACAACATCACACAGTGGAGAAGAACTCAACCCACGCTCAAACACAAACATCTCAGATATGAAAGAGTGTGATGCACCAGTGTCAAACAAAACTCTCGCAGGATAATCATAAATAGAGCATGTACCTCTAATCACCATGCCCGGAGTCTCCTCCGCCTGATCTCCTGTCAAGGCGTTCGCCTGCGCCTGCTGGGGAATCTGAAACGGGGGTCGGGAAGGTCCTCCAAAACGCGACTGCTCACGAGGCTGAAAACTAGGTCGCTGGGACTGAGAAAAAGGCTGCTGTCGCTGAGAAGAACCACTAACGGAACCCTGCTGCGACTGACCAATAGACCGCCCTCCAATCGAAGGACACGCTCTAGCGAAGTGTCCCGGCTGACCACAAAGGTGGCAGAGTCCTCGAACTCCTCGACACTGCGAAGTCTCATGCCTCCCTCCGCACTGACTACAAAATCCGCCTCCAGAACCGCTACCTGAACCACTGCCAGAACCAGAGCTCACAGAACCAGAAGAACTCGAATGGCCTTTCTTCTTGAACTGCTTCCCTCTAGGTCTAAACTGCTGGCGACTCGACTGCTGTGATCCTTGCGGAGACTGATACGACTGCGACACCGCCTGAGCTGGCTGAGAAGCACGTGCGGTCGTCTGATGCACTGGAGCCTCAGGATCCATCAAACTCTACTCGATATCCACTGCATTGTTCACAGCATCCATGAAAGTCGCCGGGGACCCAGACAGCACCATCCGATAAAGGTCAGGTCTCAAGCCCTTCAGAAACTTGTTCCTCTTTGATCGCTCTTGGTTCGCCACAGCTGGCATATACACTAGAAGCGCAGAGAACCGCCTCGCATACTCGGCCACTCGCATATCCCCTTGCTTCAAATTGTCAAACTCACGCTCCCTGCTAGCGAAGTAGGACTCTGGGGTGTATTCGCGTCGAAAGGCCTCGCAGAAAACATCCCAAGTGAGCATCGTCCCACTATCTCGGAGCATCCTAGAAGTACTCCTCCACCAGCGCTGAGCATCATCCCGCAGCTGCAGCACTGCCAACTTCAGTCTCTTCTCTGGAGCATACTCCAAGGTATCAAACAGCTCCTCCATCTGAACAATATCAAAGCATACAAATCATATTACGTGAAAACAGAACAGCAATTAAATCAATTCATGACTGTATCACGTAGACACATAACAGCAGTATTACACATTCCACAACATCGAATTAGTCATGTTCACGCTCAAGCTGTAAGTGCTGCTCAATTCGTACCTTTCTTCTTCAATTTACCTAACAGATCCTCAACAAAGACACGTCCAGCAACAACTCAAGCTTACTGCCTTTGAAGCTTCCTCGACAATTACTCTTCAAAATTCCTAGAAGCTTAAATCTGATAAAGATACCTAATATTTTAGCTCAAACCAACAAAAGATAGTTAACCCAAAGGATAGAAACTCACGACGCAACTTACTGCTCAACTCAGCAGCTTCGCGTTCTCGTTCCAGCTCAACACAGCCTCCAAAATTGGTATGAAAAGAAAGGTCTTCTCAAGAGGTTTCCAACGCTACCAAGAACTCGCAAAACGGAGGTCGGAATCAACGGCAAATCGCGAAAGAAAGAGACGGTGAACAGTAGCTAAAATCGAGGGTTTCGAGTTTGAGGATAAGAAATGTCAGGTCTGAAATACTCTAAGTGTAACTCAACACTTAAATAAATATCCTCTACTCAAAAGCTACCAAAAAAGTCCAACACCGACAAAAACAGATATCTACAACTTAAACTATCGCACAACAGATCTCTCGCTACAAACAGATCTCTCGCGCTAACAATTCTCGCACAAGCCTCAAAACGACGTCGCATGAGCAAAACAGATCTTAGCGCTAAAAGCAACAGATCTCACGCCCGCGCGCAACTCCAAAACGACGGCGTATAGGCACTAGATCTTCTTACGTCACCCGCAGACTTGCTTACGTCATCAGATCTATCGCGCAATTCTCGAATGAACGCTACTCGCTTCTAACGACAGATCTGCTTACGTCATCTACCAGACCTGATGACGTCACCCTCAAGCGCTGCCAGATCTCTCGCTACAATTCAAATGCGATCACCATCCAGCGATGCTTACGTCACACACAAGAGCTGCTTACGTTATGAGATCTGAATTTCAAAAGAACAACGCATTCATTTCTCACGTTCTTCTCGACCACCAGATCTCTTAATCAAATCGAACAGCTTTCACCAAATGCAACGCGAGAAACACGCTAATCACTGGAAAACAGATCTCTCACGAAAATCAAACAATTCACAACATTTCTCGACCAGATCTCACTCGATACACACGAACTAAATCTGGACAGTTCCAACTAGAGATCTAAATATTTTCCAAATCAGATTTCATCCAAATTCGAGATTCCAAAATCTCAATTCTTAATTCTCGTGACTAATCTAACTCAAATTTCGATTAATCACTAAATAGAAATCTGAATCCTCACACATTGGACCTAATATGATTCGTGTAATGACAGAAAAAGTGAAATTGATTCAGAAAAGAATGAAAACAGCTCAAGACAGACAAGCCAAATATGCGAACATCAGACGTCGACCTCTATATTTTGAACAGGGAGACAGAGTATTCTTGAAGATTTCTCCATTCAGAGGTACAGTTCGATTTGGCTAGAGAGGAAAGTTTTCTCCACGTTTTATCGGTCCGTATGAGATTATTGAGAAGATAGGCGATCTTGCTTATCGACTCGCTCTTTCTCCATCTTCGTCTGGAATTCATACTGTTTTCCATGTTTCTATGCTCCGGAAGTATCATCCTGATCCTTCCCATATTATTCAACTTGATGAAGCTGAACTTGATGAGACGCTTAGCTACTTTGAACAACCTATACAGATTCTTGATCGTAAAGAAAAGCAACTCAGAAACAAGACTATTCAGTTGGTCAAAGTTCAGTGGAGTCGACATGGTATTGAAGAAGCTACTTGGGAGACTGAGTCAGATATGCAGTATCGATTTCCAGAGCTATTTCACTGATGTGAGTTCTTATTTAGTTTTTTGCATTCTTTTTATATTTTGGGTATCCAGATTAGTTACGCGGACTGCATGCGATTTCGAGGGCGAAATCAGTTCTTAGACGGGCAGAATTGTAAGGCCCAAGATTATTTGATTTAATAATCCGAGATTAGTTAATATTAATTCGAGAATATTTAACTTAAGAATATTTAGAGTTTGGAATTAAAATCTAATGTTCTTGAATTATTAGGATTGAAATTTAATTAAATCACTTGTCCGGGGACTGAATTGCAATTACGGAAGTATTCAGGGACTAAACTGCAATTTGGCTTATATATCTAATATTCACCTTTTCACCTCTATTTTCACGTTAGTAGGCAGTAGATTCAAAATATTTCTCATGTCATTTTGTTATTTTACAAGCTTTGATTTTCATCATACGGCCGTCAGGATTTAGAAGCGATCGTATATTTGCGATCATCGCGTCGTAGGCTTTGTTCCGATGTAAGTTTTATTATGTTCTACTACGCTTTTATTTTGAGATGCCTATGGAATCAGATTATGATGGTATATATATGTGTTTGAGTGGACAACGATTGTATATCCAAGACGGATCGAGAAATGTTCGGAGTTTGATTTAGTTATGATTTTTTGAGCTATTTTCGAAAAAGAAGCTTGCTGGTACTGCTGATTTCGAGTACCTTATGCTGTTATAGTGATTGTGATATGGAATGTATTTGATTGATGTCAGGCCCCGTGCTAATCACTCAGGATTACAGCACAATTAAGCACATAAACACGAAAGCATAAAATTAGGGCTTAAAAATTTTTCGAAATAGTTTGGGCCTGAACACAAAACATACATTCAAAATATCAATACTCAAAATATGAGTTAACTCAAACCCATACAAAACAGGTAACACAAATCTCAAATCAAAAATATATCCCCAAATACATGAAATCACGGGGCATCCCCTGGTTCAATACATAATAAAATAGACTGGGACTCAAGGGAACGGAGATCGACCAGCTGAACCTCCACTCTGTCCAGCTTGGTTACCTGAAGATCCTGCAAATGGGTAACACAGACCCAAACAACACAAAAGCAGGAAAACAAATACAAGGTCAAGCCTCAGTACGAAGAGCCATCAAAACAGCTAATCATGCAACATGCTATAAATCAATGCTATGAAATGCATGAGGGCTATCAAAGATCGGATAGCTAGACCAGCAAATCGACTGGCAAATCATCTCAAGCGAGCCTCTATACCATGCACAGCAAATCGGTCGGTGAAAATCATCGGTCCGTGATCATCGGGGCCCGTCAGCCCATCACAGCTCGGTGGTAGACACTCGAGTCCGGCAGTCACCACTCCGATGATAGCGTTGGACTTTTCGGGCACGACACATCTGTCGGTCAGTCACAACGTGGCTCTCAATCAGGTCATCAATCAATCTGTCAATCAGGATCGGTCCGTGATCATCGGGGACCCGTCAGCCCATCACAGCTCGGTGGTAGACACTCGAGTCCGGCAGTCACCACTCCGATGATAGCGTTGGACTTTTCGGGCACGACACATCTGTCGGTCAGTCACAACGTGGCTCTCAATCAGGTCATCAATCAATCTGTCAATCAGGCTCAAGATGTATGCATGTATGTCATTCAGAAATCAATGCTCAATGCATACAAGTCACAATACGTGAAACATAACATAAATCAATCAATAAAACACATTCTGCTCACGCAAATACATCCATCAAATCAACCAGATTTCACAGCCTGAAATATACGCATGCTCAAGCATCAAAGCTGTCCAGAGTTGCTCCAATTCGTACCTCTCTGTCTCAACTACCTTAACAGATTCCTCAAATGCACAGTAGAAACTCAGCCTGCACAACAGCTTCCTTCTGGCCTCTAAATCTACGGCAGAAAGCTACTGAAATCTCAAATCTGTCAAAGCATTCAACAATTCAGCTTACACTAATTCGAATCTGCTTAGAACCTACGGCCAGAATCTCAAGTCCATTCTTACTAATCTACGTAGGCTCATACAGCTGAAACTAAGCTCAAGCAGCAAGATTTACTCACCCAAAAGCTCAAAAGAACTGGAGACAACTTCTGCTCAACGGTAGAGAAAATCCCACGAGCGCGCAGATCCTTCGGGATCCCTCAAATTGCTGCCTCTAGCTTTCTAGCTGGTATCAATCGAAAGAGCTAGCCTCAGGGAGTTCAGCGCCACCTAAACCGTCGAAAACAAAGACTGGAATTGGCAGAAATCTAGGGAAGAAATGTTCGAATGAACAGTGTCGGTCTAGGGTTTCAACAGAGATGAGGATAAGAAATATCAGGTTGAAAATGTTCTAAGTGTTACTCAACACTTGTATTTAAATCCTCAACTCAATCTCTTTCGAATAAGACAACTCCCGACTAAAACAGATTCCTGCATCATAAACTAGCGCCAACCGGATCCCTCAAACTAGCGCTTAAAATCCAACAGATATCTCAGCGCTCAACACATTGCTGGTCTCACAAGGCGCTACGCTAAACACTGCGAACTAAACAAAACGATGTCGCACGCGTGAAGTCTGAAATGCACCAGCGATACAACATCAGATCTCTCCGATCGCACAATACAATCATGCTAAGCGCTGATGGTCAAAACGAAGACGCAACAACTTAATGGAACGACGTCGCGTCGCTCAAAACAGACCTCTCCCCAACACACAACGCTAGCGCTCATCGCTGAACAGATCTCTACACTTTACCAATGCGCAAAATGGCGTCGCACCGAGAGAACGGATCTCTCTCTCAAACCACAACATCCGAACACGCTACACCAGACGTCAACTCCAACATGTTGACTAACACGTGGCATTCTCTCAATCCAGCGATCACTCGAACCAGCGATCACCCGCTACGGTTTCGTTGACCAGCGTTGACGTTTGAAATGCTCTACTAGCGAGAAGTCTGAAGATACGAAACGACAGCGCTTCACTCCCGCGCCACTCTCGACCAACCAGACCTCACCAAAACGACGATGTTTCACCAAAATTCGCGGCAACTCTCGCAAACACTCGGGAAAATCAGATTTCACCCTAAACAACAGCGTTTCACCTGTAAACGCTAGGGATCATATTTCTACCTCAAGTTCACCAAATCAACTCCAATTCTCGCGCAGCTTTCACCCGATAACTCCTGCGACTAGAAATCTGAAATGCTCTACGAGATGTCTGAAATTCTCAAATCAGATTTCAACAAAAATCACAAATCTGAAATCTGAAAATTCGAAAATTCTAAATTCGAATTTCTCAATCCTCACATTCTCCCCACCTTAAGAGATTTCGTACTCGAAATCAAAGGCAACCACAGGGAAGAAAAATCAAGCAAACATTCAAATCAAACGCAAACATCTAAACAAGCTCGAATCAAATCTTAGAAATTACCTGGAACTTACACTATCAGTGCTCAAACAGATGAGGCCAGTCTTGTCTCATCTTCTCCTCAACTCCCAGGTAGCTTCTTCTCAGCCATGCTTACTCCATTGGACCATCACCAACGGAATTATCTTGTTCCTCAGTTGCTTCTCCTTCCGATCCAGAATTTGCACTGGATATTCTACATAATTCAAGGCAGAATCCAGCTCAACTTCGTCGGTTCTCAACACATGGGACGGATCTGGCTCATATTTTCTCAACATGACACATGAAAAACGTCAACTCATCAGGCAGCCTCAATAGATAAGCCAACTGTCCAAACCGCTCAACAATCTCAAAGGGACCAACGAATCTAGGAGCTAATTTGCCTTTAAATCTGAAGCACATCACGCTCTTGAAAGGAGAAACTTTAAGAAATACTCGATCGCCAACCTCAAACTCCAAAGTTCTGCGTCTTTTTTTAGCATAGCTAGAGAAACGATCTTGAGCAGCTTTCATTCTACTCCGAATCAAATCAACCTGATCCTTCATGTGCTGCACAAATTCAGGGGTAGAAAGCTGTCTCTCACCAACTTCTTCCCAACAGATCGGAGATCGGCATTTTCGACCATACAACGCCTCAAAAGGAGCCATCCCAATATTCACCTGGTAGGTGTTGTTATACGAAAACTCAACCAAGGATAGCGAATCCTGCCAGCCACCACTGAAATCCATCACAAATGCACGCAGCATATCCTCTAAAGTCTGAATGGTCCGCTCAGACTGACCATCTATCTGTGGGTGATAGGCCGTGCTCATAGCCAATCTCGAACCCATCGCTGCTTTCAGATTCTTCCAAAAACGAGAAGTGAATCTTGGATCTCTATCAGACACTATCGAAACAGGAACTCCATGCAATCTAACCACATGGTCGATATACAGTTTTTCCATTTTGTTCATAGAACACCTTACATCATAGGGAATGAAATGGGCTGACTTCGAAAGTCTATCAATCACCACCCAAATCGCATCGCATCCCCTACTCGATCCAGGTAGATGAGTCACAAAATCCATGGCGATGTGCTCCCAAGTCCATTGTGGCAGCTCCAAACTCTGTAGCAATCCACCAGGTCTCATCCTCTCAGCCTTGACCTGCTGGAATTTCAAACATCTAGCAACAAAACAAGAGATGTCGCTCTTCATGCCTTCCCACCAGTAGTGAGAATTCAAGGCATGGTACATCTTTCTCTCGCTCGGATGCACACTGTATCGACTACAATGCGCTTCATTCAGAATGGTCTCCTTCAAATCAATCAGGTTCGGAACCACCAATCTTCCTCGAAATCTCAGACATCCATCAGAAGTAACAGAGAAATCCTCATACTGACCACTTCGGGCTTTAATCTTTAACTCATGAACATATGGATCAGTCCTCTACGCCTCTATGATGTTATTCACAATCTGCGGTTCTACCTGAATCGAAGAAACCATGAAGTACTGATTACCCAGTTGAAATCGCCAACCAGAAGTACTGATTACCCGGTTGAAATCGCCAACCAGAAGTACTCAAATGCTCGTAGACCTTCGAAACACTCAAAAACGAAAGCATCGCAGGCTGGGTCTTCCTACTCAAGGCATCGGCAACCGAGTTCATCCGCCCAGGCTGATACTGAATCTCACAGTTAAAGTCTTTAAGCAATTCCATCCAACGTCGTTGCCTCATATTCAGATCAGACTGCGTGAAGATATATTTCAGGCTCTTGTGGTCGGTGTACACCACAAATTCTTCACCATACAGATAATGTCGCCAAATCTTCAAGGCAAACACTATCACAGCCAACTCCAAATCATGAACAGGGTACCTCGTCTCGTGAGGCTTCAACAGTCGAGACGCATAGGCAATCACGTACCCGTTCGGCATCAGAACACACCCCAAACCATTGAGAGAAGCATCGGAGCACACAACGAATCCTCCAGATCCAGACGGCAGAGCCAAAACAGGAGCAGTAGTCAACTTCTCCTTCAACGTCTGAAAACTGTACTCGTATTCATCCGTCCAAACGAACTTTCGATCCTTCTGAGTTAATTGAGTTATCGGCCTGGCTATCGAAGAAAACTTCTCGATAAAACTCCTGTAATATCCAGCCAATCCCAAAAAGCTGCGGATCTCTGAAACGTTCCTAGGTCTATCCCAGTTAAGAACTGCTTCGACCTTACTCGGATCCACCGCAATCCCTTTCGCCGAAATCACATTACACAAAAAGACAATTCGATCAAGCCAAAATTCGCACTTGCTGAACTTCGCGTACAACTTCGAGTCTCTCAATCTCTGCAACACCAATCTGAGATGCTCCTTATGCTCTCTCATGCTCCTCGAATACACTAGGATGTCATCTATGAAGACGATCACGAACCGATCGATGTACTCACTAAAGACGCGATTCATCAAATCCATGAAAACAGCTGGGGCATTCGTCAACCCAAACGGCATGACAAGAAACTCATAATGCCCATATCGAGTCCGGAAAGCTGTCTTCGCCACGTCAGCGTCTCTAATCCGCAACTGATGATAACCAGAGCACAAATAAATCTTTGAGTACACCATCGATCCTTGCAACTGATCGAACAAGTCATCAATCCTCGGCAAAGGATACTTGTTCTTCACCGTCGCTTTGTTCAACTGCCGGAAATCCATGCACATCCTCATAGACCCGTCCTTCTTCTTCACGAAAAGAATCGGAGCTCCCCAAGGCGACATACTTGGTCTGATGAAGCCTTTCTCCAAGAGATCTCTCAACTGATCCTTCAGCTCTTTCAACTCTGCTGGCGCCAACCGATACGGAGCTCTAGAAATCGGGGCGGTACCGGGCACCAACTCGATACTAAAGTCGATGCAGGAATCTGTTTTAGTCGGGAGTTGTCTTATTCGAAAGAGATTGAGTTGAGGATTTAAAATACAAGTGTTGAGCAACACTTAGAACATTTTCAACCCGATATTTCTTATCCTCATCTCTGTTGAAACCCTAGACCGACACTGTTCATTCGAACATTTCTTCCCTAGAGAAGTCGATGCAGGAATCTGTTTAGTCGGAGTTGTCTTATTCGAAAGAGATTGAGTTGAGGATTTAAAATACAAGTGTTGAGCAACACTTAGAACATTTTCAACCCGATATTTCTTATCCTCATCTCTGTTGAAACCCTAGACCGACACTGTTCATTCGAACATTTCTTCCCTAGATTTCTGCCAAATTCCAGTCTTTGTTTTCGACGGTTTAGGTGGCGCTGAACTCCCTGAGGCTAGCTCTTTCGATTGATACCATCTAGAAAGCTAGAGGCAGCAATTTGAGGGATCCCGAAGGATCTGCGTGCTCGTGGGATTTTCTCTACCGTTGAGCAGAAGTTGTCTCCAGTTATTTTGAGCTTTTGTGTGAGTAATTCTTGCTTCTTGAGCTTAGTTTCAGCTGTATGAGCCTACGTAGATTAGTAAGAATGGATTTGAGATTCTGGCCGTAGGTTATAAGCAGATTCGAATTAGTGTAAGCTGAATTCAAGGAGGACGTATACTAAGGATTGAGAAATTCGAATTTAGAATTTTCGAATTTTCAGATTTCAGATTTGTGATTTTTGTTGAAATCTGATTTGAGAATTTCAGACATCTCGTAGATCATTTCAGATTTCTAGTCGCAGGAGTTATCGGGTGAAAGCTGCGCGAGAATTGGAGTTGATTTGGTGAACTTGAGGTAGAAATATGATCCCTAGCGTTTACAGGTGAAACGCTGTTGTTTAGGGTGAAATCTGATGTTCCCGAGTGTTTGCGAGAGTTGCCGCGAATTTTGGTGAAACGTCGTCGTTTTGGTGAGGTCTGGTTGGTCGAGAGTGGCGCGGGAGTGAAGCGCTGTCGTTTCGTATCTTCAGACTTCTCGTTAGTAGAGCATTTCAGACGTCAACGCTGGTCAACGAAACCGTAGCGGGTGATCGCTGGTTCGAGTGATCGCTGGATTGAGAGAATGCCACGTGTTGGTCAACATGTTGGAGTTGACGTCTGATGTAGCGTGTTCGGATGTTGTGGTTTGAGAGAGAGATCTGTTCTCTCGGTGCGACGCCATTTTGCGCATTGGTAAAGCGTAGAGATCTGTTCAGCGATGAGCACTAGCGTTGTGTGTTGGGGAGAGGTCTGTTTTGAGCGACGCGACGTCGTTCCATTAAGTTGCTGCGTCGTCGTTTTGACCATCAGCGCTTAGCATGATTGTATTGTGCGATCGGATAGATCTGATGTTGTATCGCTGGTGCATTTCAGACTTCACGCGTGCGACATCGTTTTGGTTAGTTCGCAGTGTTTAGCGTAGCGCCTTGTGAGACCAGCAATGTGTTGAGCGCTGAGATATCTGTTGGATTTTAAGCGCTAGTTTGAGAAATCTAGGGAAGAAATGTTCGAATGAACAGTGTCGGTCGAGAGTTTCAACAGAGATGAGGATAAGAAATATCGGGTTGAAAATGTTCTAAGTGTTGCTCAACACTTGTATTTTAAATCCTCAACTCAATCTCTTTCGAATAAGACAACTCCCGACCAAGAGGTGCCTGACTCAGCAGCTGAACTCTTGGAGCAATTCGTGGATGTTACGCCCCCAGAATTTCCCAAGACGTTACCATCAAGGAGGGCGATCGATCACATAATCAGGTTGGAACATGTAGTGGTTCTTGCCAGGGTCCCTTATCGGATGAGCCCTTCAGAGCTGGTTGAATTGCTTAAACTACTGAAGAATGCTGGATGGTGGGCTTATCCAACCTTCATAGGCTCCATGCGGGTCCCCTGTGTTGTTCCAAAAGAAGCAGGATGGCTCGTTACGAATATGCGTGGATTATCGAGCATTGAATAAAGTAACCATTAAAATTAAATACCAGATTCTCAATTCCTTGGATCTATTAACAAGCTAACAAAGGCTCGGTTCTTCACGAAAATTGATCTGATTGGGGTATTGGCAAGTGAGAGTTGCCAAAGGCGATGAGCGAAAGATGACCTTCGTGACAAGTTATTGATCCTATGAGTTCCTTGTTATGCCCTTCATGTTAGAGTAGATGCCCAACTAGCCAACTTGTGGCATGTGGGTTTTATTGACTCTTGTATATAACAATCTTTATATATGTTATTCGCATTTCTTTATGACATTCTTTATTTTCATTATATTATATGATGTTAACAATTGTGTTGGATAAAGACCTAGAATGCACCATAGTGTATGTTAGATGTGATAGTGGATGTGATGGCTATCATGAAACACATCTAATAGTCACTGTGCATTCTGAACTCGTTCCTAGTCGATTGGGCCGTCAAAATGAGGAAAGGCCGCCCGAGCTTGAGACTAGCATCTGCGATGTGAAGTACCATGTTTCATTAGTAGGGAACATTGTGATGTTCTGAGCATGCAGATGGATACTGACCTGGTGATCTATCGAACTACCCTCGTTCGGACGTTCCAAGTGGTTACCATTTGTCGAGTGGATAAGTCTGAGGTCTTGGTTGTACTGATTAGTCCTCACTACTCGAAACGTCATTGAGACTCTACATGATAGGCGCCTCACTTTGACCCGTTTACCGACTCCCTTGGGGTCATTAGGTGGCGGGATTGGGTGAGGTCCCGATGCATGTAGGAGTCGATGCTTCGTTGTCGAGGATTCACCGCTCGCTTTCATGCGTGGATATCCTATGTTATCTGAGGAGACAATAGTGTGATTAAATCTCTGGCCAGAGACTAGATGTGTTTTAGGTAAATGGGTTTATCTAGTAACACTCATGATGTCACTATTTGATCTCCGAGATGTATGCATAGTTATCGAATCTCTAGCGACTCTCGATTTACCAATGGTCATTGATCTGATCGGAATATATGTGTTGAAAGGGATTGGGTGAGGTCCCGATGCATGTAGGAGTCGATGCTTCGTTGTCGAGGATTCACCGCTCGCTTTCATGCGTGTATATCCTATGTTATCTGAGGAGACAATAGTGTGATTAAATCTCTGGCCAGAGTACTAGATGTGTTTTAGGTAAAAGGGTTTACCTAGTAACACTCGCGATGTCACTATTTGATCTCCAAGATGTATGCGTAGCTATCGGATCTCTAGCGACTCTCGATTTACCAATGGTCGTT
>KQ989757.1:49199-61142 GCA_001598015.1 Dorcoceras hygrometricum | reverse complement strand
AGTTCTGGTATTTTCCGCATGATTTTTAAATCATACCAGATCTGTCTCCGGTGCTCAAAGCTTTATTTTAAGTGTTCAAGAACAAACGAGCTATTGCAGCTCAATTTTATCAGCAGCGCAAAATTGCTTTGAATGGATTTTAACAAAAAGCGCGTCTGCTGATATCTTGTAATCCTATTTCCGGGGACCAACAAGTCTGTTAGCATCCTATCCTAGCTTGTTGGGGTAAGTAAGATTCTACCTTTAAGCTTTTTTAGAGCTTTTCATGGTGATAGAAAGGTATAATTCACGCTGGTAGAGTCGTAGCTCCCAGCTGCTGTGTTTCTGAGTTGTAGTCCTTGAGAAGTTGTTGTATTGGCTTAGCAGGTGGTAGATCTGCGTTGCTAGGACTTTCATTGTGGCAATCTGCGTGTGCTAAGTATAACTCAGAAGTTAAGGTACGGATGTTGAGCTTTGTTACAGCTGTGGATGGAACGTGAATTATGTGCTTTGCTGTGTATGCTTTCTGCTGTTATTGTTGTGCATGTGTTATAATATCAGCTGTTGCATTTGCATACACACATACTTTCCTATCGAGCTCTGTTCTGTCAGCTGTACCTTATTGTTCAGATTGTGTGTACCGGGACGCTATGCCTAGGGACGAGCGGGTAACTCCCGTATGCCTCAGTGCTTGAGGGTGAGCGGAAATACCGCACTGTCATCTCCCTGTTGGGATCTGTTAGCCGCTATGAGCGGAGTGAGTAGCTCCCACATCTCATGAGCTAGGCAACAGCAGGTGGAGTTGTATGTTTTGCATCCGGTACAGTGTTTGGAGACGAGTGGGTAGCTCCCACATACTGCTTCACCTTGTGGTCACTACTGTCTTTCAGTTGATCCGCTCCAGCTGTTGAGTTGCTGTTTGTTGGTGATCCGGATCACGCCCCCCGGCTAGGCAGCGGAAGAACAAGAAAAAGACGGCCAGGAGACGATCAATACGATAATAACAAAACAATTGTCATACATAGGGTGTTCAAAACACTACCTTGCTGGCACTTGTGCCTTGCTCCAACCGTAGTTACAATAACGTCGGCTCTTCTCGGTAGATTGCGGTAGATATCGCCAATCCGGTCCACGATCGGATACGAGACTCCTTCGTCACCCTGCACTAGAAGGCGTGACGAGATCTGCATGGAAGGATTCTCCTCGTCGAATTGGCCGGAACGAATTCCGGCGACTTGAGACGGCGGCGGCGGCGGCTATTGAAGAGAGGAGGGGCGGCTATTTCAATCTAGGTTTAGGGTTTAGAGTGTCTTGTATGTTTAACTGGCACTTGTGCCTTGCTCCAACCGTAGTTACAATAACGTCGGCTCTTCTCGGTAGATTGCGGTAGATATCGCCAATCCGGTCCACGATCGGATACGAGACTCCTTCGTCACCCTGCACTAGAAGGCGTGACGAGATCTGCATGGAAGGATTCTCCTCGTCGAATTGGCCGGAACGAATTCCGGCGACTTGAGACGGCGGCGGCGGCGGCTATTGAAGAGAGGAGGGGCGGCTATTTCAATCTAGGTTTAGGGTTTAGAGTGTCTTGTATGTTTAAGTCTAGGTTTAGGCTTAATTAAATAAGCTTAAGAGTTGGAATTGGACCGGCCCAACGGGCCCGGGTCCAACGATGAACATTCAGTTCATCTCCACCACCGAGACTTCATCGTAACTCCGATCGCCGATCAGATCGGACCGATCGATTCAGTTTCCAAAACTGAACGCTATGATCTGAAAAAACGTTTTTCAGAACCCCAGTGCAAAATGACTGTTTTGCCCCTCAACAGCGGGAAACCCCGGTTTGACCCCTGTTGACTTTTAGGAAGTCGCACTCCCAAAATCCTCTTCGTATGCTCAACACATTGAGCTGAGTATCCATGCGGGAATCTCGAATCCATTACTTGTGTGACCCTCAATGGTTCAGGGATACAGCTAGCCGTGGGCCCACAACCATTGTGGCTCCGGAATCACAATTCCGGACTTGCCCATCGGATCATGGTAAGAGCGTCTAGCAACATCGCCCCATGATCCCCTAGGTATCACTGATAGTGCCTGCAAGAACCAGTTGGTTGTGGTTAGCGTACAGTACGGTCCTTTCAATCCATATATCTCGATCAGATCAACGACCATTGGTAAATCGAGAGTCGCTGTAGATCCGATAGCTATGCATACATCTTGGAGATCGAATAGTGACATCTCGAGTGTAACTAGGTAAACACATTTACCTAAAACACTTCTAGTACTCTGGCCAGAGATTTATACACTATTATCCCCTCATATAGCATAGGATATCCACGCATGTCTGCGAGCGGTGAATCCTCGACAACGATGCATCGACTCCTACATGTATCGGGGTCTCACCCAATCCCGACGCCTTATGACCCCAAGTGAGTCGGCAAACGGGTCATAGTGAGACGCCTATCATGTAGAGTCTCAATGACGTTTCGAGTCGTGAGGACTAATAAGTACAACCAAGACCTCGGACTTATCCACTCGACAAATGGTAACCACTTGGAAAGTCCGAAGGAGGGTAGTTCGATAGATCACCAGGTCACTATCTATCTGCTTGCTCAGAACATCACAATGTTCCCTACCAATTAAACATGGTACTTCGCATCGCAGATACTAGTCTCGAACTCGGGCGGCTTTATCCTCATTTTGACGGCCCAATCGACTAGGAACATGTTCAGAATACACAGCGACTATTAGATGTGTTTCATGATAGCCGTAATACCCACTATCACATCTAACATACGCTTTAGTGCATTCTAGGTCTTTACTCAACGCAATTGTAAATCATTACACATATAATGAAAGTAAAGAACGCCATATAAATAAATGCGAATATCATATATAAAGATTGTTTCATTCAAGAGTCTATAAACCCACACGCCACAAGTTGGCTAGTTGGGCATCTACTCTAACACTGTTATCCAGTTGTTGAGTTTCTGTTGAGATCCCTTGGCTCCCAGTTCTCAGTCGTAGCCTTGATCCTTTGCATAGCATGTGCATGTTATCTACTGCTTTCCGTTTGCTGTATATATTGCTCTCCGTACTGGGGTTTGACCTCGGGTCCCTCTGGGGCTGTTGTGTTGTTGCCTGTTTGTTGTTCAGGTTTTCCAGGATTCACTGCTGGTTGTGGCTTTGATCCAGCAGGTGGTGCCCCAGGTGGTGGATAGAGTGTCCCAGTTAGCGTATAGCATAATATGTACTAGTGCTGTCAGCCGGGGAATGCCCTGTGCCTTATTTTCTGTTCAGCTATAGTTTTGTCAGCTATTGTAATTTTGCTAGTACTTGTAATTGCTGTACTGTCGTATTTCATAATGTAAACTGGGATTATTTTAAGTATTGTGCTATTTTAAATTATCTGTTTTAAACTATCAGGCCAAGAGAAAATTTTAAGCCACTTTTTATTGCTTCCGCTATGCTTTTGCGTTGTTTATCTCTGAGTTGTGCACGAGGCCTGACAGTTTGTGTCTACTGGCTCATTTAATGACCGTTGAGGATGGAGATGTATAAATAGCTGAAGATTTCAAACGAAGAAGCTCTCGGCAAAACTACAAGCTTGGTGACTCTAAAAAACGCTCTCGTATTTTTTCTATGGAATTTTTCAAACGCACTCTCGCAAAAATATTTTGGGTCCCAGTCTTGAACATCTCGAAGAACACTCTCGTTCAGTTCATATTAGAAAAACTTCGAGATATCTTCTGGTTTAAATTTGTAACAAATTTCATTGTAGAGAAACCAAAAGATTTACAGAACTCTATTGTATCGCATTCATTGTAAAATCAGATTAGAGTCTGTAACGAACGTGCTTTCTGAAGCAGTTCGAAAAAAATTCATTTGATTGTAATCAGTAGTGGTATCTGCGTAGATTATGGTTGCTAGGAGTTCACTTGTTAGTGTGGCTTGAGTGATCGGGTGTCTACAGAAGCTGTACACATCAAATCTTCTAGTGGAACCTTTCTGAAAAGGAAGAATTGGAGACGTAGGATCTTCATATCTGAACTTACACAAACAAACTCTCAACTCTATCTTTTACTTACTTGCATTGTATTTATTGTTAACTGTTCACTGTTTAATCGGTTTCTTTCCGCACAATTTTGTTAACCGAGAAAACAGAATTGGACCGAGAGCCTCAGATCTGGTCACTCAGATCTGAGTTAAGCGAGGCTTGTAAAAACTGTTTAAGGTTTCGAAAAATAAAAAATAGAAGGAGTTCATTCAACCCCCCCGTCTCAACTCCTAAGCTTATTTTAACTATATTTTCGATTCCATTGATCCTATCAATTGGTATCAGAGCCTGAAACTCTCAGTTATTGAACAGTCTGTTTTTGCTTACATTTAAATATGTCTAATTCTCACAATAAAATTCCTATGTTTTCAAAGGAGGAGTACGAAGACTGGAAGATCAGGTTGAAAGCGCATTAGGCCGCGCAAGATGGTGACTGTGGTACGTCATTACAGATGGACCCATGAAGATTATGAAGGCTAATACGGCGATGGCCATTACTGCTGGTGCTCCACAGTGGATTGAGAAAACTCGAATGGAGTATATAGCAGAGGATAAGAAAAAGGTGAATCTGGATAATGTGGCGAATGACATTCTATATAAGACGCTGGATAAAAACATGTTCAGCAAGATAAAGACCTGCGCCACTGCCAAGGAGATCTGGGAGAATTTGACGCAAATCTGTGAAGGCAACGACGAGACCAAAGAGAACAAGCTAACTGTTTCTCAACAGAAATATGAGTCGATAAAGATGCGAGAAGGCAAGACCATGGCGGAATTTGATGAGAGATTCAGTGCTGTTGTGATCGAGCTACTAGTCTGGGAAAAGAATACTCCAACAGAAACTGGCCCTCAAAGTGATAAAAGGACTGTCGAGGGAGTAGGATGTTATGACGATGGCGATGAGAGAGTCCACAGATCTGAACAAGCTTGAACTACACGATCTAGTTGCACCGTTACCACCAGCTATAGCTTTTGGTAAAGCGGCAAGCGCTCGGTCCTACAATTGGTATCAGAGTCAAGGTCACGGGTTCGATTCCCATTGATTGCAAGGAGTGCAATTATTGGGAGGGGGATTGTTGGAGTGTAATAATTGCCCCTGCTAGGTAGAGCGATCGAACCGTGACGCTTTTGTTGCTATACAGTTTAAAAAGATTGGAGTTGCACCGTTACCACCAGCTATAGCTTTTGGTAAAGCGGCAAGCGCTCGGTCCTACACCAGATCTGAGGTTGGACCATCGACCTCACAACCTACCAAAGCTCTTGCTACTACTACTTCAGAACAGTCCTCACCTAGTAAGTCAGCAGAGCAACTGAGCAATGACGTCATGTCCCTCTTCGTAAAGAAGTTTGGGAAATTCATGAGAAGAACTCAAAACCCTTCTTTCAATTATAACAATGTTCATAAATCTGACAAGATTACTACTGATCAAAACTGTTATAATTGTGGCAGACCAGAGCATTTCGCAGTAGACTGCAACAGGCCCAAGAAAGATGACAAGAAGAAAGATGACAGATCCAAGAAGGATGATAGAAGGTCCACAGAGAGAAGGAGGACCAGATTTGAGAAAAGGCCCAACCGGAAAACGATCGTAAGGTGCTTGTTGCTGAGGAAAGTAACAAAAGCTGGGCGGACTCAGATTCGGAGACAACATCAAGCAGTTCATCTGGCGAGAGTGAGAAAGAAGATGTCCACTGCTTGATGGTCAACTAGACCACAGAAGATGCGGTATTCAACTTCTCTAATAGTGAATTTACATGAGAGGACCTCATCAATGCACTTAATGAAATGGTCCATGAGTACCGAAAGCTATCTCAGACATTCGAGGAGATCAAAGATGAAAACGGATATTTGAAAAATAGTTAAGTTGAATCAAGCACTGCTTAGCTTGAGGATACTGACAGTTTACAAACTGAGTTGAGTAAGCTGAAGATTGAGAATGATCTTTTGAGAACAAAGTCCTGTGAGCTCTCATCTAAAAATGATAGATTAATTCAAGTTATGAGCTCCTAGACTAAGTCTTCTGTTTCCTTAGCGAAGCTGCATGAGACCCAGAAGCCATTGAATGACAAATCTGGCTTAGGTTTCAGCGTTGGTGAAAGCAGCTCTGGTGAAACAAGTACTCAGTCAGATCTGGCTGATGGCAAGTTCAAGAAAATGAATTTTGTCAAAGCCAGTGTGATACACGATGCATGTGAGTCGGTTAAGTACGATGATCAGATCTCACGATAGCTGAACCATAAGGGCAAAAGTGGTATTGGTTATACCAAGGCTGAGAACTCTAAGCCCAGCTGGATAACGAACAGACTTGAGAAGGACAAAGAGAAAGATGGATCTAAGTCGTTTGTTCCGAACCAGCAAAGGCGTGGTTCAACGAAGGCCAAATCTGTATGGATAAAGGTTCAGCCCAAACGTGATCTAAATGGTAAGAGTGCAAAGCCAAAGCTCAACAGATCACATAATATTTCTGCACGAACTCTAGTAGATATCCATACTGGGAAAACTATAAAGGTAATTCATGTATGGGTCCCGAAAGGGGTAATCCGATCTGGACCCAAGTAGAATTGGGTACCAAAAGTTTATTTTCATGATTGCAGGATAACAGGTACAAAGCCTCAGAATATTCTATCATTTGGTATCTGGATAGCGAATGCGCGAGACACATGACTGGCAATCAAAAGCTGTTATCAGATTTGACGCCACACAAAGGAGCTAACATAGTTTTTGGTGATAACCACACGGTAACACTGTGGGTAAGGGTAAGCTTACCCATGGTGACAGTTCCATATCTGATGTGCTTCTAGTTGAAAACTTGTGCTATAATCTGATTAGTATAAGTTAGCTGTGTGACAATGGTTACACAGTTAACTTTCAAAAGCACACATGCACAGTTCAGAACTCAGATGGTCTGACAGTATTGGTAGGAAACAGAGCGGGGAATACCTACATTGTCAATTGGTCAGAGCAGATGAGGTCTGAACAGATTTTCCTAGCAGCTGACTCTTCCAAGAGCTGGATGTGGCACCAAAGGATGAATCATTAACTTCAAAACACTTGCCAAACTGAGTATCTTGTATTGGTTTCTGGTATGCCCAAAATAAATTTTTCTAAAGACAAGATTTGTTCTTCATGTCAGTTGGGAAAACAAATTCGTTCTACTTTTAAGAATAAAAACGGTCATCGTTCTTCTCGAAGCCTAGAGCTTTTACATATGGATATTTTTGGTCCTATACACGTAACCAGCTTAGGGGAAACAAATTACACCCTTGTCGTTGTTGATGATTTTACAAAATTTACATAGGTGTTGTTTTTAAAATCAAAATACCAGACCGCTGACCAGCTGATTAAGCTTTTAAAACGTTTACAAAATGACAAATCTTGTACAGTCAACCGGATAAGGAGTGATAGAGGTACTGAGTTTTTAAATAAAAAATTATCCTCTTATCTGGAAGACATTGGAATAAATCATGAGCTTTCAGCAGCTAGAACTCCTCAGCAGAACGGGTTAGCTGAGAGGAGAAACCGTACTTTAAAAGAAGCTACTCCATCTATGACTGTATATTCCGGTATTTCTCAAAAATTCTGGGCAGAAGCAGTTAACACAGCTTGCTACACTCAAAACAGATCTATGATTAACAAGACTCATGGAGTTATCCCATATGATATCTGGAGTGGCAAGAGACCTGACATATCTTATTTCAGGGTGTTTGGATGTAGATGTTTCATTCAAAATAACGGTAAAAAGCACCTAACAGCCTTTGATGCCAAATCTGATGCAGGTTTGTTTCTTGGATACTCAGCCGTGAGCAAAGCCTACAGAGTGTTTAACAACCGGAGTCTGATGGTTGAAAAATCAGCTCACGTGGTGTTCGATGAAACCAGTTTTCGATCCAACTCAGCTGCGAGCCTAAATGATTTGCGCACACGTCTGAAATCAACCAGTCTAGATGAATCAAGTGATGATGTGCCACAGATTCGACATTCAGCTGAGATACAACCAGCCCTGGACACACCTCCCGATAATGCTCAAGCAGATCTGACAGGTAATACAGAAGTCATGCCAGCTGTGGGTGATGGACAAACTGTTGCACAAGATGCAGCGCAAGCAGATTTTGCAACATATCAATTGGTATCTGATCCAAATATCGAACAACGTTCACATCTATTGGGATCAAGACCAGCTTCAGATACACAAGCTATCAACGAAAATCATCAATTGGAATCTGATGAAGCCATTCAGCCAGACATCCAAGTAGAACAAGGAGAAAATCCAATCGGATCTGATCTCCGGTGGAATAGAAATCATCCACCTGAGCAGATCATAGCTAATTAAAATTCTCCTGTTCGCACACGAGGCCAGCTTATGCATGAGTACTTCAATTCAGCATTCATTTTGCATATATAACCAAAGATGATAGAAGAAGCCTTAGCAGACCCAAGTTGGATAGATGCTATGCAAGATGAACTTAACCAATTTAAGAGAAACAATGTATGGCAATTAGTTCCTCGACCTACTAATCATTCAGTGATAGGAACTAAATGGGTCTTTAGGAACAAGATGAATGAGGATGGTGTTGTTGTTAGAAAAAAGGCTAGGCTAGTAGCTCAAGGTTTTAGACAATTAGAAGGAATAGATTTTGATGAGACCTTCGCTCCAGTAGCCATATTAGAAGCCATTCACATGTTTCTTTCTTATGCTGCATATAGACTTCACAATCTTTCAAATGGATGTGAAGAGTACCTTTCTTAATGGCATCTTAACTGAGGAAGTGTATGTTGCACAACCTCCTGGCTTCGTGAATCATACATAACCGGATCACGTATATAAACTGGATAAAGCTATATATGGGTTGAAGCAAGCACCCAGAGCTTGGTATGACACACTATCTAAATTTTTGATTGATCATGATTTTGTGATAGGCACCGTTGATAAGATATTATTTAAATTTATAAAAAATGATCATGTCCTGTTGGTACAAATATATGTTGATGATATTATCTTTGGGTCAAATTACCCCAAACTGTGCCAAAAGTTTTCTAAGTTGATGCAGGACAAGTTCGAGATGATCATGATGGGAGAGCTGACGTTCTTTCTGGGTTTACATGTCAGACAACTTGAGAATGGGATCTTCATCAATCAAGCTAAATACACGAAAGAACTACTGAAGAAGTTTGGAATGGAGAATTTTTCAGCAGCAGTGACCCCGATGAGTGCTTCAATCAAATTGGACAAAGATGAAGCTTGAACTGCCATAGAGGTATCTTTGTATCGCGGTATTATTGGCATATTGCTATACTTGACTGCTAGTAGACCAGACATCATGTTTGTTGTCTGTATGTGTGCTAGATTCCAAGATGAGCCTAAACAGTCGCATTGCATTGCAGTAAAGCATATATTAAAATATTTGAAAGTAACTTCCAATGTGGGTCTTTCGTATCCCAAAGACTCCAGTTTTCAACTAATCGGTTATACTAATGAAGATTACGCAGGATGCAGGATTGATAGACGTAGCACAAGTGGGACTTGTCAATTTTTGGGAGATCGTCTGATTTCCTGGTTCATTAAGAAGCAAAAATCCATTGCTACATCCACAGCTGAAGCAGAGTATTTAGCGGCTGGAAGCTTCTGTGCTCAGATCTTATGTATACAACACCAGCTTGAGTATTACGGCATTGATGTTTCTGTAGCTCCTATCTGTTAGAGTAGATGCCCAACTAGCCAACTTGTGGCGTGTGGGTTCTATTGACTCTTGTGTATAACAATCTTTATATATGATATACGCATTTCTTTATGGCATTCTTTAATTTCATTATGTTATAATGAATTGTGTTGGATAAAGACCTAGAATGCACCATAGTGTATGTTAGATGTGATAGTGGATATGATGGCTATCATGAAACACATCTAATAGTCACTATGCATTCTGAACTCGTTCCTAGTCAATTGGGCCGTCAAAATGAGGATAAGGCCGCCCGAGCTTGAGACTAGCATCTGCGATGTGAAGTACCATGTTTCATTGGTAGGGAACATTGTGATGTTCTGAGCATGCAGATGGATAGTGACCTGGTTGAAAGAAAAGATATTCTTAAGTACTTGCGAAGGACTAAGAATTTGTTCATGGTCTATGGGGGTGGTGAACTGAAATGGCTACACTGTTTTATTGACTCTTGTGTATAACGATCTTTATTTATAAAATACGCATTTCTTTATGGCATTCTTTATTTTCATTATGTAATAATGTTAACAATTGTGTTGGATAAAGACCGAGAATGCACCATAGTTTATGTTAGATGTGATAGTGGATATGATGGCTATCATGAAATACATCTAATAGTCACTATGCATTCTGAACTCGTTCCTAGTCAATTGGGCCGTCAAAATGAGGATAAGGCCGCCCGAGCTTGAGACTAGCATCTGCGATGTGAAGTACCATGTTTCATTGGTAGGGAACATTGTGATGTTCTGAGCATGCAGATGGATAGTGACCTGGTGATCTATCGAACTACCCTCGTTCGGACTTTCCAAGTGGTTACCATTTGTCGAGTGGATAAGTCCGAGGTCTTGGTTGTACTGATTAGTCCTCACTACTCGAAACGTCATTGAGACTCTACATGATAGGCGCCTCACTTTGACCCATTTACCGACTCCCTTGGGGTCATTAGGTGGCGGGATTGGGTGAGGTCCCGATGCATGTAGGAGTCGATGCTTCGTTGTCGAGGATTCACCGCTCGCTTTCATGCGTGGATATCCTATGTTATCTGAGGAGACAATAGTGTGATAAATCTCTGGTCAGAGTACTGGATGTGTTTTAGGTAAATGGGTTTGCCTAGTTACACTCGTGATTTTACTATTTGATCTCCAAGATGTATGCATAGCTATCGGATCTATAGCGACTCTCGATTTACCAATGGTCGTTGATCTGATCGGGATATATGTGTTGAAAGGACCGTACTGTACGCTAACCACGACCAACTGGTTCTTGCAGGCACTATCAGTGATACCTAGGGGATCATGAGGCGATGTTGCTAGGCGCTTTACCATGATCCGATGGGCAAGTACGAAATTATGATTTCGGAGTCACAATGGTTGTGGGCCCACGGCTAGCTGTATCCCTGAACCATTGAGGGTCACACAAGTACTGGATTCATGATTCCCGCACGGAAACTGATCTCAATGTGTTGAGCATAGGAAGAGGATTTTAGGGAGTGCGAATTCCTAAAAGTCAACAGGGGTCAAATTGCGATTTCCCAAAGTTGAGGGGCTAAACTGTAATTTTGGTCTAGGTGATCTGAAAAATTGTTTTTCGCATCATAATATTCAGCTTTGGAAACTGAGTCGATCGCTCCGATCTGATCGTCGATCGGAGTTATGATGAAACCGCAGTGATTTAAATGAACCGAATGTTCATATGGACCTGGGCCTGACCCAAGTCCAATGGGCCGGTTCAAGCCCATCATAGGTCTATATGTTGATATGACCTAGGGCTTTAATCACAACACTTCAACACACAACCCTAGACCTAGAGCACGCCGCCCCCTCCTCTCCACAAACCTCACGCCGCCGCCCCGCACCACCGCCCACCGCCGGTTATCGTGATCGGACTTGTTTCGATCAGCGTGATGAGGAGAATCCGTTCGTGCCAAAATCCGTCAGATCTTCTAGTGTAGATTGACGGAGGAATCGTGTTTCCGGTCGTGGACCTGATTAGACGATCTACCGCCGCCTACCTTTTGAAGTGCCGGTTTCCCTGTGAAACTGGTCGGAGCCAGGCTCCTAGATGCCAGCAAGGTAACAATCGATAAACATCCTATGTATGGTTTATTGATTATTTGTAATGTATTAAACGTATCTCGGGGCAAAAATTTTAACTTCCGTTGCGCCCCCGGGAAACGGGATCCGGATCCGCCA
>KQ989755.1:1629-13599 GCA_001598015.1 Dorcoceras hygrometricum | reverse complement strand
ATGTATTTGCTGCGTTGCAATATGTTTATATGCTGGCATTCCCGCATGTTGCATACACGCATGGTATTCCTTTCCAGTTTTTGGTAGTCCTTGTACCATTGTTGCATTGTTATTGTTTTCTTGCCAGGATGTGAGGGCGAGCGGCGATACCGCACTCTCATCTCCCTGCTGGGATTGTAGCCACCATGAGCCGAGTGGTTAACTACCACAGTTCATGGGCGAGGCAATAGTAGGTTGAGTTGTTTGATGCATCCGGTAAGTGGGTGTCGTTTCATGGCGAGTGGCTCACTACCACACTGTGAACACACCTCGTGGCCGCTGTACGTTGTCAATGATTCTTGGAGCTAGGTTTGAGTTCCTTAGCTCCCTTGTGGGTCGAGCTTTCCATTGTTCCTTGGCGTCTCATGCATAGCACCTGCATTTTATTCCTTGCTGTTATTTCTGTTGTATTATTGCTCTCCGTACTGGGGTTTGACCTCATGTCCCTCCGGGGCTTGGTTTGTTTCTTTGTTGCGTTGTTTTCAGGAAACCCAGGTTCTACAGCTGGTCGTGGGTTCAACCCAGCTGGCGGTGTCCCAGGAGGTGGCTAGTGTGTCCCAGTAGCATATAGCATATATATATATGTATCAGTTAGCCAGGGGGATGCCCTGTGCTTTATTGTTGTACCCGTAGGGGGAGATATGTTACATGTTTGAATTATGTATGCTTTGTTGTTGATTGTTTTATGATTTAGGAACTTATTTTAAGTATTGTTGTATTTTAAATTATACGTTTAAAACCGTCGGGCCTAAAAGCGAAATATTTTACCCGCTTTTTGATAGCTTCCGCATGTGTTTATCTGTTGTGAGCACGAGGCCTGACACCAACCACCGGAAACGATGGGAATTCGCCGGAAAAGCTCACGGCTGAACAGTGTTCTAGGGTTCGAAGGATAAGGAACGAAAGGCTGGAAAATTTGCTAAGTATGGGAAATGATTTTTCATGGCGAGTGGCTCACTACCACACTGTGAACACACCCTGTGGCCATTGTTCGTTGTCGATGATTCTTGGAGCTATGTTTGAGTTCCTTAGCTCCCTTGTGGGTCGAGCTTTCCTTTGTTCCTTGGCGTCTCATGCATAGCACCTGCATTTTATTCCTTGCTGTTTATTTCTGTTGTATTATTGCTCTCCGTACTGGGGTTTGACCCCATGTCCCTCCGGGGCTTGGTTTGTTTCTTTGTTGCGTTGTTTTCAGGAAACCCAGGTTCTACAGCTGGTCGTGGGTTCAACCCAGCTGGCGGTGCCCCAGGAGGTGGCTAGTGTGTCCCAGTAGCATATAGCATATATATATATGTATCAGTTAGCCAGGGGATGCCCTGTGCTTTGTTGTTGTACCCGTAGGGGGAGATATGATACATTTTTGAATTATGTATGCTTTGTTGTTGATTGTTTTATGATTTAGGAACTTATTTTAAGTATTGTTGTATTTTAAATTATACGTTTAAAACCGTCGGGCCTAAAAGCGAAAAATTTTACCCGCTTTTTGATAGCTTCCGCATGTGTTTATCTGTTGTGAGCACGAGGCCTGACAACAACCACCGGAAACGATGGGAATTCGCCGGAAAAGCTCACGGCTGAACAGTGCTCTAGGGTTCGAAGGATAAGGAACGAAAGGCTGGAAAATTTTCTAAGTAAGGAAATGATATCACCAAGTCGAAGACCAAGTCTACTTATAAATAGCACTTGCAACGACTGGAAATCAAAACCAATAATTGTCCATCGACAAAACCAGTCGACACCAACAATTTCCCAAACCAGCAGACGCAAGAACCAACGGCTGATTTCACCAACAATCGCTAAAATAAACTAACGACTGGTTCTCAAAACGGCGTCGCACCAACTTACTCAAACGACGTCGCATGGAATACTATACCAGCAGCTGGGTATCCAGTCGCAAGAACAAAACAATGCAACGCTCCTCCCAGCTGGTTCCAGTCGCGACCTCAAAACGCAGCGTTGCAACTAATTCAAACGACGTCGCTCCACTGACGTCATCCAGTCGCTAGCTCTCGCGAAATACCAGTAGCAAGAAAAAACGGCGAAACTCACTCGCAGCTGGACTCCCAGTCGCAACAACGAAACGACGATGTTTCCTCTTCGAGCTACAGGAAAGTTGACCCGCGTTGACATCTACTCCTGCTGAACAACCAACAGACATTCGCAGGCAAAACCACCAGCTGGTACCAGACGCAACATCGAAACGACGTCGCGCCAACTAATCTAAACGCAGTCGTTTTTATCCTCAACGCAAATACACTAACGCACCTGTTGATCATAACAAGCGCAACCAGACTTCACGCAAACGACAGCGTTTCAAGACTCTCGCGCTAAAACACGCTTCGACTGGTTTTGCCACCGACCAGTCGCTAGCTCACAACACCAGCTGATACGCCAACCAGCAGATACCTCAAATGTGCGAAAATACAAAATCTCCAGAATTGTTCAACACACGAAATGGAACCCGAAAAAGCAACTTAAACACTCAAATAGAGATCTTAAACCAGCAGAACCTCTATTTATCGATTCATTCCAATGATAAATCTCAAATTCAAATCCAGGTCTCACATCAGCCGTTGGATTTTCAGCTGTTGGCAAATCAGGTGATGAAGTGTTCAGGCGTTGTAACTAGCCGTTAACGTCATAAAGGGAGATATTTCAAGCGATCAGCTGGTGCATATTTCCAGGAGTTGAAGCTATCAGCTGGTGCATACTTTCAGATGTTCAAGTCATCAGCTGGTGTACAAACAATGAATTGATTCAAACTTGATCATATACTCAAGTTGGAAAAGATCGATGGCCATAACAGAATCGTAAAATTTCCTGGAATTAAGGAGACAACGACGGTACTATTTTGGGTAAATAGTACATATTTACAGAGGTTGTTACATGGTTATTGCACAAATATGGAAAACGACAATCTGGTTCTAACGATGTGCAATTTACCATTTGGTGGAGAAGGATATACGGTTACAGATTATCAGAATTTCAGAAGGGATTTTATTTCCTTAGCCAAATCAAATGACCGTTGAGCGAAGAGTATAAATAGCAGAAGTTTGAATTGAAGAAGTCCTCTTCTCCATTGTTACTTACCGTCACTCTGCCAATTTTCTGAGCTCATTGCAATTTGAAGCTATTCTCAAAAAGCTCACAACTCGAAAAACTTTCAAACAAGCCTTCATAGATTTACCTTCGAGTTTATTCTCTGGTTCAATATTTTGAATCGAGTTTCGTTGTTTAGAAACCAGAGAATTTACAGTCTCAAAATATTGTATTTCACTGGCATATTCTATTGAGTCTGTAATGAACTGGCTTTGTGAAGCAGTTCGAAAATTATATCATTCTAAGTGTTATAAAATCAGCAGTTGCGTCTGCGTGATTGTTTGTGGAGTTTCTAGGAGTTCACCTTGAGCAAGGCTCGGTGATCGGGTGTTTGTAGAAGGACTGCACGCATCAAATCTTCTAGTGAAACCTTCCTGAAAAGGAAGAAGGGGAGACATAGGATATTTATATCCGAACTTCCAGAAACAAATTCTCTGTCCCTTAACTTTTACATTACGCATTTACTTACTTGTTACACTGTTCACTGATCAATTGGCTTTATTCCGCACATATTTGTTAGCCAAGAGATCAGCCATTAAACTGAGATATCTTAAGTCTGGTAACTCGGACTTAAGTTAACCAGTTGTAAAAATAGTTTTAAACGGTTTTGAAAATTAAATACACCAAGGAGTTCATTCAACCCCCCCCCCGTTCTGAACTCCTAGGGCTGTTTTCGCGCCATATTGATCCTATCAATTGTTATCAGAGCCTGGGCATCTCAGTTATTGAACAGTTTTTGTTTGTGCTTTATCTTATATTAAAATGTCGACTTCTCACAACAAGATTCCCATGTTTTCCAAGGAGGACTACGATGATTGGAAGATTCGCATGCAGGCGCATCTGGTTGCTCTAGATGATGAAATGTGGGAGGTTATCTGTGAGGCTCTCTGCTCACAATTAATCTTTTAATCTTAATCAGTGGGTTATTAATGTCAATTAAACAAGTTTAACAAACTAATCTGGTTTATACACAACGTACTAAAAAAAAAAACTTTCAATCAGCAGAAGCGTAAATCAGCAGAAGCATAATAAGTTCAGCTGGTAGCGTAAACATGATTCATTTACACAAATACTTCAAAGTTTACAGCGGTTTCAAGTTAAGTTCACTAGTACACGCTTATGTCTTATATACAAAACCAGATGTAAGCAACCTAAGACCAATTGTCCCAACATCTAGCCTATCAGCTAGCTGATGTTTAGTCTTCCTGTTGCTGATCAAGCGTCTAGGTAGTATTTCTTGCTACCCGTGGTTGCTCCCCACTAGTTCTTTCTTCCTGTTGTCATGCACACATACAAAACAAAACAACAGCCGGATAACTCCGGTGAGAATCATCTCAATATAATCAGCAGGTACGCATAATAACAATAAAATGCACAACAGTTTATCAACTGTAAAACAAATGCAATGTCATGAAATGATTCAAGTTCTCTTCTTCGATCTCAGAATTGATTCTATATCAGTTAGACGCCATCAAGATTCGTATCCGATCTTGACATGAATATTCATCTATCGAAACCATCTCCGGCTTCGAAAATCAGGCCAACTCAGTCCTGGGCATTAGAATCAATTCAATTCTCTTCAATATGCAAACTCATGCAAATATAAAAGATCCACTACCTGAGATGGATCGACACACACATATAATCTCAAGTTCTAAAATCAAGAACAGTTCTAAATCAAGAACAGTATCAAATATGTATGTGATTTCAGCGGAATACTCAAGAAATATCATTCTCGAGTAATCTAGTTCCTGACTCTTCTGTCAGATTATACCTTTGTTTCTCTGTTTTCAAAATGCTTCAGTTAACGTTCTTACACTCTGTTCCTCACTTCCGAAGATACTTGCAAGATCAAAGGTCGATAACTTAAATCCAGATGTTCCCAACATTTCAAATTCAATCCTATATATAGACAATCGATCTCTGCATTCTTGCAGCATTTCCAACGTGTTCTATGTAAATTCCACGTGTCATGCTGAGTATTCAAACACGATATACTCCCACCGCTTCGAAGGTGGATAACGATAAATAGATTCCTCAACTGCTGTTGATCGTCCTCAGTAGCTGTTCTAATATCGTTGTTCTTCAGCAGTTGCAAGAATCAGCTGTTGTCAAAACCAGTCGCAACAACAGGAATCCAGTCGCAACATAAATACAGTCGCAACGCTTCAAACTCAAAACGATGACGTTATAACTAATCTCAACGACGTCGTAACATCTCCTCAACTGGTATTACTTCGATTAAAAGAAACCAGCAGCTGGTCGCTCTCTTATTCCAACGGCTGATTTCGCAACATTAGTCGAAACGACATCGTAGCAACATCTCCTGTTTATAATCAAAACGGTGTCGCATTGATCCCTCGACTGGATACCAGCAGATACAACAATCTATCGACTGATTTCCAATTCCTCGCCTGGTTGCTAAACGACATCGTATCGAGGTTCCTATTCATAAGTTAAAACGCTGTCGCATTATTCTCTCAGCTGGAACCAATTTTACCTCGACTGGTTTGCGTTTATTACCAAAACGACGACGTCGCACCTACGTCATCATCAATCAGCCGATACATCAATAATCAGCAGATACATAAACCAGCAGATGCGTGAGAAACTCTTGCTGCTGATTCTTTGTGTGTAACAGTAACCAACACGTGGCGCGCTAGCATTAAATCTTCTATTCGCACGTCTGTTTCCAGCTGTAACCAAACAAATAACGCTTCACGCCTCAACTGAATTTCAAAATTCCACCAGTCGCGAGCTACAGTAACCTGCTGCTGATTTTATCAAATCGCTTCCATTGATTACTTCGTCTGGTTCTCACACTTAGCATATTTTAATGATACACAGTTCTTTAATCTCCCAACACTTCCAGAAGATATCCGAGCTCATAATCAAACTTCATCATATTCTTAAATGTCGAAATTACTCCACTAATCCTCTTCTTAATGATTCTGGGCATTACATTTCTCCCCCTATAAGATTCGAGTTCGTCCTCGAACTCATCAGCAGTCGTTATCTATATATGAACATAAGGAGAAAAATGATGCTGATCAAGAGCTAACCTTAGTGGAAGAGATACGGGAATCGTTGTTTCATATCATCTTCCACTTCCCACGTTGCTTCTTCAACGCCATGTCGATTCCATTGAATCTTAACTAATGGAATCGTCTTCGTTCGAAGTTGTTTTTCTTTCCGATCAAGAATCTGAATTGGTTGTTCAAAATAACTCAAAGTTTCATCCAACTCAGCTTCTTCAGCAGGAATAATATGATACGTATCAGGCATATACTTTCTCAGCATAGATACATGAAAAACATCATGTATACCCGAAAGAGATGGTGGTAAAGCCAGTCGATATGCGAGATCACCTATCTTCTCTACAATTTCATAAGGACCAATGAATCTAGGACAATTTTTTCCCCGTTTTCCAAATCTGATTGTACCCTTGAAAGGAGAAATTTTCAAGAATACTTTGTCCCCTGTTTCAAAACTCAAAGGTCTTCGTCTGGTATTCGCATACTTGGCTTGCCTATGCTGTGTTGTTCGCATTCTCTGCTGAATCAACTTTACTTTCTCAGTCATCTCTCTAATCAAGTCTGGTCCTAACTCAGGTACTTCTGAAACATCATCCCAATATAATGGTGAACGACACTTCCTTCCATACAACGCTTCAAACGGAGCCATTTCAATGCTGGTTTGATAGCTGTTGTTGTATGAAAATTCCACCAGCGGTAATAAATCTTGCCATGACATACCAAAATCTAATACTACCGCTCTAAGCATATCCTCAAGGGTCTGAATTGTTCTTTCAGATTGCCCATCCGTTTGAGGATGATAAGCAGTGCTTAGATATAGTTTTGTACCCAGTGCTTGCTGTAAACTACTCCAGAAATGAGAAGTAAATCTGGGATCTCTATCAGATACAATTGATTTTGGTATTCCATGCAGTCTTACCACTTCTCTAACATACAAATCTGCCATTTGATCATGTCGATAGGTCATTCGATAAGGAATAAAACACGCAGATTTTGTCAACCTATCGATAATCACCCAAATTGCATCACAACCTCTGGATGATTTTGGCAATTTCGTTACAAAGTCCATGGAAATATGATCCCATTTCCATTCAGGAACTGATAGACTCTGTAATAAACCAGCAGGTTTCTTTCTTTCTGCTTTTACCTGCTGACAATTCAAACACTTTGAAACAAATTCAGCCACATCAGTCTTCATTTGTTTCCACCGGTATTATTTCTTCAAATCATTATACATCTTCCTGCCACCAGGGTGAATACTGAATTTGCTTCGATGGGCTTCACTCAAAATTTGATCTTTCAACTCCTTCATATCTGGAACAACAAGTCTGCTGTTCACATGCAACACATCTTCGTTTTTTATGCGATACTCAGATTGATGTCCTGATTTTATCATTTCAACAGATCGTTGAATATTCAAATCTCTCTTTTGTGCTTCTTTAATTCGAATCAGCAGTTCAGGTTCAGCACGGATAGCACAAATTCTCATTGGTTTTCTTTCTATTTCAAATACATATCCAGAAATACAGAAAGTTTCTATCAAATTCGACACTCTAATCGTAGTCAAAGATAGAGCACAAATCTTCCTACTCAGAGCATCAGCTGCTGCATTCGATTTCCCTGGATAATACTTGATTTCACAATCAAAATCTTTCAATAAATCCAGCCATCTTCGTTGTCTCATATTCAATTCTGACTGGGAAAATAGATACTTCAGACTCTTATGATCAGAGAAGATCTCAAATTTCTCACCATACAAATAATGTCGCCACATCTTTAATAAAAACACGATGGCTGCCAATTCAAGATCATGAATTGGGTATCGAATTTCATGCGGTTTTAACTGTCTTGAGGCGTATGCAATCACATGACCTCGCTGCATTAGAACACATCCTAACCCTTGGTGAGACGCATCACAATACACAATAAATCCACCAGTACCTACAGGAATTGTCAAAACTGGTGCAGTAGTTAATCTCTTTTTCAACTCGAGAAAACTGTTCTCACATGCTTCTGACCAAACAAAGGGCGCATTTTTCTGTGTCAACTGAGTTATAGGCTTTGCAATACTCGAGAAATCCTAGAATAAATCTTACTGTAATACCCTGCAAGACCCATAAAACTTCGAATTTCAGGCACAGATTTTGGTCTAGGCCAGTTGATCACTGCCTCTTTCGCATACAGCTTCTCATTTCTCAAAGTCTGCAAAACTGTTCGAAGATGACTTGCATGATCATTCAGATCTTCGAATAGATTAGAATATCATCAATAAATACAATCACGAAATCATCAAGATATCTTTGGAAGACGCGGTTCATTAAACTCATGAACACTGCTGGTGCATTAGTCAGTCCAAATGGCATAACTACAAATTCATAGTGACCGTATCTTGTTCGAAAGGCAGTCTTCGATATGTCTTCATATCTTACTCGCAATTGATGATATCCCGATCTCAAATCGATTTTTGAATATACTGTCGAACCCTGCAACTGATCAAATAAATCATCTATTCGTGGCAAAGGATATTTATTCTTTACCGTTGCTTTGTTCAGTTGTCGGTAATCAATACTTAGCCTCATGGATCCATCTTTCTTGCGCACAAATAATACTGGAGCACCAAGGAGAAACACTTGGTCTAATGTATCCCTTGGTGAGAAGATCCTCCAGCTGATCTTTCAATTCTTTCAACTCAATTGGTGCCATTCTATATGGTGCTTTCGATATTGGTTGTGTACCTGGCATCAATTCAATGCTGAAGTCTACCTCTCGATATGGAGGTAATCCTGGGATCTCATCAGGAAAAACATCAGCAAACTCGCAGACCACTGGTATATCAACCAGATTCGGGCTACTTTTCTTTGTATCTATTGCATAAATCAGAAATCCCTCTGCTCCTTTCTGCAATAGATTATTCATTGTAATAGCAGAGATCAAAGGAATTCTGGCTCGTGATCCCTTACCATAGAATTTCCATTCATCAGTTTTCTCTGGTTTGAATCGAACCACTTTCTGAAAACAATCCACTGTTGCTCTATACTTGGTTAGCATATCTATGCCCACGATACAATCAAAATCAGATAATCCAAGCACAACACAATCAATTTCAATTGCGTGACCCTCATACTGTAACATGCAATTTCTAACCGCAGTAATCGATAACATTCCCTTCCCCAGAGGTGAAGAAACCGATACTATTTCAGTTAAAGGTTCAGTAGACAACTTATGTGATATCACAAATTTCTCAGAGATAAAGGTGTGTGTTGCACCAGTATCAATTAATACATAAGCTGGAAAGTTGCACAAGTAGCAGTTACCTGCAATAACATCGTCTGGGGCAGCTTGTGCTTGTTCCTCCGTTAAATCAAACACTCTAGCTTGTTGTTTAGGAGGTTGGCTCACTGTCTGGCTTCCTCCTTGTCTACTTTGTTGCGGATGTTGAGGTTGATAAGGTTGTACAGAAGAAGCTTGCCTTTCGGGTGCTGGCATTGTTCTTGCTGCTGCTGAATTCTGGAAATTCCCAGAATTACGTTGAGGACATATTCGTGCGAAATGTCCCGACTGATTACAAATACGACAGAGGCCAGACACTCCTCGACATTGTTCTGTGGCATGTCGCCCTCCACACTTGGTACAATAATCGCCAGCTTGTTGTCCAGTTTGCATTTGTTTAAAATCGCTCGAGATGGAAGAACTGCTGGTTCTAGATCATTTGAATTGTTTTCCTTTTCCTTTAAAGAAATTTTTCTTTTTCCCACTGCTGCTGCTTCTAGCATCAAAACGAGGGGGTGGTGGAATCTGTGGATTCTCTGCTGCTTTGGCTGCTGCTGGCACAAATTGTGCTCTTCGCTGCCTTAGTAATCCAGCTTCAGCTCCTTTTGTTTTCCTTTAAAGAAATTTTTCTTTTTCCCACTGCTGCTGCTTCTAGCATCAAAACGAGGGGGTGGTGGAATCTGTGGATTCTCTGCTGCTTTGGCTGCTGCTGGCACAAATTGTGCTCTTCGCTGCCTTAGTAATCCAGCTTCAGCTCCTTTTGCCCGGTTCAACGCATCAGCAAAAGTATTTGGTCTTCCAGTATTGACCAAAGTAAATAAATCTGGATTCAATCCATTAATGAATTGATCCGCTTGTGCTTCATCATTCATAGCAACATGTGGCGCAAATTTCAGTAAACTTGTGAACTTGGCAACGTAATCCTCTATATTCAACTGCCCTTGTCGCAAGTTCGCAAATTCCGCTCCTTTATCCTTCCTATAAGAAACTGGGAAGAATCTTTGATAGAAAGCTGTTCGGAATACTGCCCACGTAATCACAGTACCCTGATTTTCAAGCGCTTTCTTTGTTTCTACCCACCAGCTTTTACCAAAACCATGCAGCTGGTGTATAATCAATTTCACCCGACGCTCATCAGTGTACTCAAGTGCTTCGAACAACTGCTCAATATCTTCTAACCAGTTTTCACAATCAATCGCACTTTCTGTTCCTGTCAACGTCGGTGGTTTAAACGACTGAAATCGTTTTAACAATGTCTCCATTGGAGTAGCAGCTGCATTCAGAACCTCAGTAGATGTACTACCCTGTTCTGTCTGTCGATTCGTGGTTCTTCGAGGAGGCATATCTAGGAATCAAACAGACGTGTTTATCATTTCTCATCAACCAATAACAAATCAATTTCAGTCCCTCCTTTGATTAGCATACATCAATGTACTGCTGCTCAAGAGATCGAGTGCTGATTCATACTTCACTCAATACATGCTGTTAATCACAACGCATGTACTTCTCATAATTTGTCGGTATATTCTTACCATTTAGTCACAAGAATCATGTGATATAAATTCAAAGCAGTAAGACATATACCACACAAGCATGCAATTCCATGATCTACGCAATTAGGAAGAACTCGGTCTACCCCACTCATCTAGTTCAAAGATCTCACTAATGTAGTAACACTCTGATACCACCTGCTGTGAGGCTCTCTGCTCACAATTAATCTTCTAATCTTAATAAGTGGGTTATTAATGTCAATTAAACAAGTTTAACAAACTAATCTGGTTTATACACAACGTACTAAAAAAAATTTCAATCAGCAGAAGCGTAAATCAGCAGAAGCATAATAAGTTCAGCTGGTAGCATAAACATGATTCATTTACACAAATACTTCAAAGTTTACAGCGGTTTCAAGCTAAGTTCACTAGTACACGCTTATGTCTTATATACAAAACCAGACGTAAGCAACCTAAGACCAATTGTCCCAACATCTAGCCTATCAGCTAGCTGATGTTTAGTCTTCCTGCTGCTGATCCAGCGTCTAGGTAGTATTTCTCGCTACCCGTGGTTGCTCCCCACTAGTTCTTTCTTCCTGTTGTCATGCACACATACAAAACAAAACAACAGCCGGATAAACTCCGGTGAAATCATCTCAATATAATCAGCAGGTACGCATAATAACAATAAAATGCATAACAGCGTATCAACTGTAAATAAATGCAATGACATGAAATGATTCTAGTTCTCCTCTTCAATCTCAGAATTGATTCCATATCAGTTCGACGCCATCAAGATTCGTATCCGATCTTGACATGAATATTCATCTATCGAAACCATCTCCGGCTTCGAAAATCAGGACAACTCAGTCCTGGGCATTAGAATCAATTCAATTCTATTCGTTATGCAATATCATGCAAATATTAACGATCCACTATCTGTGATGGATAGACACATACACAATTCAAGTTCTAAATCAAGAACAGTAATCAAATATGTATGTGATTTCAGCGGAATACTCAAGAAATATCATTCT
>KQ989754.1:1229-12085 GCA_001598015.1 Dorcoceras hygrometricum | reverse complement strand
ATTGTTTGCGCAACCGTGCGGGGGGCAGCGGCCCGCGATCGGCCGCCTAGCGTGCAGGCTAACGCGCGCGCATATGCGCACGGCGGGAGGGGTGGCGCGCCGCCATGCGCGGCCGTGGCCTGGCCGGCATGCAACAAATTTTTATTTCAATCTGAAAATCGAGATTTAGATACAATTATGGCAACTGTATTGAAGGATCCATAGCTCTGATGTTGGGTTGGAGAAGTGGTGGCGGATCCGGATCCCGTCTCCCGACGGTGCAGCGGAAGTTTAAAATTTGGCGCCGGGAAACGTTCAATACAATAAAATCATGCTATAAACCATTCATAGGATGATTAGTAGATTACCTTGCTGGCGACTTGCGCCTGGCTCCAACCGGAATTACAAGAAGACCGGCTCTTCACGGTAGGCGGCTGTAGATTCGTCAATCAGGTCCACGACCGGAAGGGAGACTCTTTCGTCAGCCTGGACTAGAATGCCTGACGAGATCAACGCGGACGGATTCTCCTCGAAAAGTTGGCCGGAGCAAGTCCGGCGATGGGCGGCGGCGGCGGTGCGTGGCAAGCACGGCGGCGGCGGCGAGGCTTTTATGGAGAGGGGCGGCCGAGAGCTTAGTCTAGGTTTAGGGTTAATGTGTGTCTTGTGTTATGATTAAAGCCTTAAGTCTAATTAAATAGACTAGCAATGGACTTGGACCGGCCCAACGGGCCCGGGTCCAAATGACGATATCCATCGCTGCGACTTCATCGTAACTCTGATCGCCGATCAGATCGGACCGATCGACTCAGTTTCCAAAACTGAATATTATGATCTGAAAAACCATTTTTCAGAACCCCAGTGCAAAATGACCGTTTTGCCCCTCAACAACGGGAAATCTCGATTTGACCCCTGTTGACTTTTAGAAAGTCGCACTCCCTAAAATCCTCCTCAAGTTCTCAACACATTGAGCTCAGTTTCCGTGCGGGAATCTCGAATCCAGTACTTGTGTGACCCTCAATGGTTCAGGGATACAGCTAGCCGTGGGCCCACAACCATTGTGGCTCCGGAATCACAATTCCGGACTTGCCCATCGGATCATGGTAAGAGCGTCTAGCAACATCGCCCCATGATCCCCTAGGTATCACTGATAGTGCCTGCAAGAACCAGTTGGTTGTGGTTAGCGTACAGTACGGTCCTTTCAATCCATATATCCCGATCAGATCAACGACCATTGGTAAATCGAGAGTCGCTAAAGATCCGATAGCTATGCATACATCTTGGAGATCGAATAGTGACATCGTGAGTGTAACTAGGTAAACCCATTTACCTAAAACACTTCTAGTACTCTGGCTAGAGATTTATACACTATCGTCTCCTCAGATAACATAGGATATCCACGCATGTCTGCGAGGGGTGAATCCTCGACAACGATGCATCGACTCCTACATGCATCATGGACTCACCCAATCCCGCCGCCTAACGACCCCAAGTGAGTCGGCAAACGGGTCAAAGTGAGGCGCCTATCATGTAGAGCCTCAATGTTGTTTCGAGTCGTGAGGACTAATCAGTACAACCAAGACCTCGGACTTATCCACTCGACAAATGGTAACCACTTGAAAAGTCCGAACGAGGGTAGTTCGATAGATCACCAGGTCACTATCTATCTGCATGCTCAGAACATCACAATGTTCCCTACCTATGAAACATGGTTCTTCGCATCGCAGATACTATTCTCAAGCTCGGGCGGCCTTATCCTCATTTTGACGGCCCAATCGACTAGGAACTAATTCAGAATACACAGTGACTATTAGATGTGTTTCATGATAGCCGTCATACCCACTATCACATCTAACATACACTATAGTGCATTATAGGTCTTTACTCAACGCCAATTGTTAATCATTATACAACACAATGAAAGTAAAGAATGCCATAAATAAATGTGAATATCATATATAAAGATCGTTTCATACAAGAGTCTATGAACCCACACGCCACAAGTTGGCTAGTTGGGCATCTACTCTAACACAGAATACACACAGCTCTGTCTCAACACAAACATCAGGCGCATCTATACAATACACATATAATACATTCCCATGCCTATCTCAAAGCTGAATTACAATCTCAATTCGTACCTTTCAAGGCAACTACCTCAAACAGATTTCATCAAAGCACGGCACCGACAACCTGCTCGACTAAGCTTCCTCACGGACAACTACAAGACTACACAAAGCTGCCCAGGAGCTCGAATCTGTTAAGGAACTTAGCAAATCAACTTAATCTGAATTTCTACAATTTACCGCCCACGGTCAATAACAGAAATCTGATTCTACCGCCTAATGCAAACGCTACCGCAGGAACTAGGCTTAAAACGACAATAAATCGCTTACCCAAAAGCTCAAACAAAGCTGGAAAACCAACGACCGTAATTGCGAAAATACATGAACGGCAGCTCCTTTGCTCCACATCCACACGTCGATCTACCACCCCAAAATGGTATAAATAAAAAGCTTCCAGCCAGGAGAACCTAGCGCCGTAAACCTTTCTCCAAGCAGCGGCGTTAATCGCCGGAATTCTCACGAGAAAGGGTTTCGTATGAACAGTAGACGACAAGGGTTATTGGGGAAGATAATGCGAAATATCGGGTTCAAGAAAAATGCTCTAAGTGTTCGCAAACACTGGTATTTAAAACCCTCAATTCCACGCTACTGTGCAAGTCAAACGCAAATGAAAACAGATCTCTACAACAGATCCCTGCGCTAAGGAACAAATCTACAAATCCGAATCCTCAGCGTTCTCTCGCACAAGAATAATCAGCGCTCGCGCTAGCACATGCACGACTAAATAAAACGACAGCAGATAAAAGATTCTGCTAACTAAATCTAAATGACGTCGCTGGCCGCTGAAACAGATCTCTCTTCGCAATTTCTCGTATCCGCTCGCTACTGCCAACAGATGTCTCTCATAAGATAATACAGCCGCGTTGACCAATCGTTGACATCTGGATGTACGCTAGAAATCAGATCCCTCAATTAACGAAACATCCTAAATAGTGGTGAAGCAGATCTCTGCATCCGCAACAAATACTAACAACGCTAAACCAAATCGGTCAACGCAAAACGTTGACATCTGCTCAATAACTCTCGCCCGCTAGAGAAATCTGAAACCTAGCGCTAAACAGCGCTTATTAGCTAAACGGCGTCGCTGAGGCATCGAGACACGTCATCACATCTGTCCGAAACGCTACAACAAATCTCTATACTACTTAAGGCTAACGTACCAACCAGATTTCATCTCTAAGCAAGACATCCGAACCTGGAAACGACAGCGTATAGAGGCTCCCGCTACTACAAACAAAATGACGTCGCAACAGAGACATCTGAAAGGAGTCCAACACAACTGAAACAGATTTCAACTAATGCGCTACATCACCATCAGTCAACTCCACGGGGCTGACCAACACGTGGCATTCTCTCACTCTAGCGCACTATCACTAACAGATCCCTGTGATACGGCGTCGCATCACTCTCGCGCTACACTCAACAGATCTCTCTCGCGCATGAGCAGATCTCTCGCACTAGCGCTACGCCCATACGGCACCGTTCCAACTTATCTAAATGACATTTTTTTACACTCGATAAAGAAACACATAGCAGACCTCTATACAGATTCCTACCTCAAGTGTTACCAGATCTCTACCAAACAACGGCGTATTATACTTGTTACAAAAACACGCTAGCAGCGTCTGAATCATACTAACGGTCAACATATTTCTCTCACGAAATGATCAGATCTCTCCACAAATCTGAACGCTGAACACGAAAATATATGAACTTTATAGAATTGTTCCAAACATGAAATCTGACCCAAAATTATTTACGAAACCTTCCAAATGAAATCTGGACACTCAGATTTGTCCAAGCACAAATCCGAACTCCTCACATCCGATTAATTTCCAACCAATTTACATTTAACAAATTTCGGTTCTCACATTTCTCTCCACCTTAAAAGATTTCGCCCTCGAAATCACACAGCAACACTGGAATGTTAAACTACATGCTAAACGATCACAAGTACGCCAACTCTCAACCCAAAGGCTACCAACAGAGAGTTCAAGATAACGGGATAACACAGCAACCAGAAATCAACTGCTGAGAAACAATCACGAGTAGATAGCTACAGAAAGCTGATTCAACACTTGTAGCATATATGAAGGTTTTTGGCTCACTTCCTCACATGAACACGCCGTGCAAAGAAGATAGTTCATGTTGGCACTGCCTAAGAACAGAGACAATTCTTTCTGCGATCTCCAAAAGATCCAACATAACACGAAGCTCATTGCAACTACACTGCCATGCCTAAAACAGCTAATAATCAAAGGCCAAGTTACAATGCGCAATGTCAAGAAGGGATCGACACAAAGAACAACCAGTTACCAACTGGGTAGGAACAAAACTCGAATCTGAAGGAAACAAAACACAAGAATGAAAGGCTGTTCCAACATAGATGAGGACACGCTCCACTCATCTCAGATTCGGTCTCTCAAATATCCCTTCCTAAATTCCTCGCTATCCAAAACAGTCAAATTGAGGGTCTAGTCCCGCTCATTCCATCAGTATTCAACACAAAAGAAGGATCTGATTCGCAATTTCCTCGGCTTGAACACATAAAACATACTACGTGTCCATAACAACAAAGTCGGTACTCGCAAATCGCACACCAAAGATCCAATTTACCCCAAAACATTCAAACAACCTGACGAATCTAAGAGCGGACCTACCCTTAATCTCAAATCCAGCAAGATCTAAGAAGGAGAATTTCGCAAGAAACACAGGGTTCACAAGCAGAGGTTCAAAAGTCCATACTTAACAAGCACAATCTGGTTACAGGTCACGCTCACCTACCGTTCTTAAAAGAACCATATCTCTTTGGTCAACCACCTACGGCTCAACCTCTGATGAAAACCACTAAGTCCTTCACATTTCTTCTAATCGCTAAGCAATATTTGTACTTCCCGCAGTACAAAATCCCAAAGAAGGTTATACCAAACCTCTCTTGGCAACGAATTCCACACCAAAAACTCTACAAATCCTTGGTATGGTCTCTCAAATTAAGCATCTGATCAGGGAAAAACGATAAACTCGTAGTCCCTCGAGACTCAAAAAAAACATCGAAAACTCTTCCAACTTCGGAACAAGAGCTTAGAGTACTTACCGGCCACTACAGACACCAGAAACTAGATAATATCACGACAGAACTGCCACAAAATCCTCTTGCCAGTTTCCTAGAATAAGCCTTAACACAAGGAAAAATGGGCTGATATAGACAATCCGACAATTATGCTTTCACTGCCCGCGCTAACTTGGCACTCATAGCCAACAAGGAAACTCTACAAATCTACCAAATGCTCAAAGGCATCTTAATATATTCAACACTGATGGCACTGCTGGATGAGCATTCCAACAGATCAACAGCAGCAAACTTCTTTAGCACAGGCGGACGTTAAAATCACGTCCAAAATCCATAACTAGCTCCAGCCAAAAACAATATCACGCAAACAAGCCGAACTGAGTGAAGACAGAACTCGCTAATCGCTCTCCACCTTAAAATGCACGCCAGAACTCCAAGGTAGCCACAATAACCTCCAGTGTCAATACAAAGGTGGGGCATCTCATCTATCAAGGTCTCCACTAAACGGAAAACATCTATGCCTCGCAGAATACAATGGAAGGGACTACAACCGAAACAGGGAGTCCACAGGAGCTCAACAACTCAAGGATGATCAACAATCGAAAGCAAAAATCAACAAACAGATGTAGCCACGGTGCGTGTACAAACGTATGAGAATCACCCACTCATCTTTACACCACACCCGATTACTAGATGCATCAAACAGCTCAACCTGCCGTTGCCCAACCCATGAACTGTGGTAGTTAACCACTCGGTGCATGGTGGCAAACAAATCCCAGCAGGGAGATGAGAGTGCGATATCACTGCTCGTCCTCGCATCCTGGTAAGGAACAAACAGCAACAACAAAGCACGGCTACAACAGCTGAACTGAACAGGATAAAACAAGACATGGTAATGCGAGTCGAAGTTCAACAGCTGGCTACACGCAACTCGCAAAACATCTCAACCGTCGGAGACTACAACAAGAAGGACCAATTGAGTTCAAAGCAACAATTTCACAAGGGTCAATGGAACTCACTAAGAAAACTTAACAGCTAAAGACGCAAGAGACACGGCTCAAAAACTGGAGATATAACAACAGAGACAATCCTCAGTTGGAGAAACGAAGCCCGCCGCAACAACTCAACAGCCGGAGGCCCAAAGCTCTCAGGCGCACTCAACAGCTGGAAAACATGGGGCTCACGAATCAACTCCACAGCTGGGGACACAACCAGCAGAAAGCCAACGAAGTTCAAAATACCTCAATTCTGCTGTCCGGACAAGAGAAACAAAGAGGATACACGCAATACTAAAGATAACAAGGAAAATCAGGGGAATCTCAGCGGAAGCACGTGAGGAAAAAAAAATTCCTCGAACAAGGGAGATCACCAAACCAAAACTGTAGTTCGGACATCTCCTCACAAACCAGTAGCAGCTATCCTCTCGACAAAGGGAATCTAAAACACTCCCAAAACAAACAACTTCCCTATCGGACTTGCTAACCTAACTCAGAATCACTCATGGAACGACAACCTCTCCACCGACAGGAATAACAAGGACATGACATTATACAACAATATGGGGCGGAAACAACCCTCGCACACCACCAAAACAATCAAGTACAATCATAAACTAGTGCGATGCCCACGCGTCAAACTAAACTCACACAGAGTTAACAAGTAAAGAACAACTACCTGTACAACCTCCTCCGATCAAGACATCATCTCGCTCCTCAGTCGTTGCATCCATCCGAGTTGGTTGAAGTCCTGATTGCTCAGACAGAAAAAGCTCTCTAACCCCAGACGCCTCTGGAGGATGAAATCCTGAGCGCTGGGACTGAAAAGGATGATACGGTCGCCTTGAAGAACTCCTAGTCAAATCCCGATGTCCCAAAGTAGGACACACTCTAGCAAAGTTCCCAACCTGACCACAATTGTTGCAAGCGCCTCGTACTCCAACTCATTGAGAAGGTCGATGATTACCCCCACACTGACCACAAAGTAACGCATTCGATCTCACTCCACTAGAACCGTCAGAACTCGAAGAACTCGAACTGGATTTCTTAAATTGCCTTCCTCGAGGTCTAAACCTCTGTCGACTCCAAGACTGCGGTGCCACAGAAGGCTGGGAAGACGACGTTCCAGATGGCATGCTCTGTCCTGTTGATTGCTGAACTCGAGTCTGACCAACTACAAGGCTTTCCATAAGATCAACCACTCTGTTGACAGCACTAGAAATAGAGTGAAAGGCTGAAGACTGACTCTCACTATATCCCAAAGGAACACTCGGTTGAGAGGCTTCCTCTCTATCAGCACTAACCAGAGTCCTCGAATCAACCACCACTTGCCTACTAGCTTTACCTCTCCTCTTAGGCGGCATCTCTACAAGACACTCGAAGGTAAGCACACAAGCAAGTAATTCAAGGAGTCAAGCACAAACCAAAGAACAACTACTGTGCCTAGACTCACATGTGATCAAATAAATCGAGCTTATCCCAGTTTAGGCTCTGATGCCAAAAATGTCAGGCCTCGTGCACCACACATAGTTAAATCACATAAAACATAGCGGAAGCACTTTAAAAAGTGGCTAAAATTTTTCGCTTTTGGCCTGACGAAGAAAACATAATTTTAAAATACCACGATACCTCAAAATATCCCAGTTGGTAAAAATACACAACGCTAAAAGCCATAATACAACAGTACAGTATTAAAAAAGTATCAGTCAACTAATACAATAACTGAATACACAAAGCACAGGACACACCCCGGCTAATAGAACTGATACATATATGCTATACGCTAACTGGGACACTATACACACCTCCTGGGGCACTTCCAACTGGGTCAAATCCAAGACCAACGGAATAATCTGGGAGACCTGCAGGCAAACAAAACAACCAGCCCCAGAGGGACATGGGGTCAACCTCAGTATGAAGAGCAACATAATACAGCAATCAAATACGGCATGCAATGTATCATGTCGTGCAAATGCATGAGCGGTACAGAGAACATCGGTAACAACCGGAAGGCCAAACGAACGATAACAACAACTGTGAAACATCACCGAGTTTCGGAAGTGACGCGATCGCACCCAGTGGAAAATAGAGTGGCTCATCGTCAACACACGTCCGGGTGCCACCCGACGGGTCACGAAATTTCTAGTGTAACACAAACACCCACCAGCCTCTATCCAGGTCACTGCAACTGAGGGCTATGAGAACAGCTCACCGCACCCTCCAGATGCACTCAATCGTGGTTATGCAACACCGCACCGCACCACGAGAGAAGAGCTCCAACAGAGCAACATGTATAGCACGGCTGCCAAAGGAATCAAGGGCCCAATATGCTATGCAGATGCAGTACAATGCTCAACATGAAATGTATCCAATAGACATACAGAATACACATAGCTCTGTCTCAACACAAACATTAGGCGCAGCTATAAAATACACATATAATACATTCCCATGCCTATCTCAAAGCTGAATTACAAGCTCAATTCGTACCTTTCAAGGCAACTACCTCAAACAGATTTCATCAAAGCACGGAACCGACAACCTGCTCGACTAAGCTTCCTCACGGCCAACTACAAGACTACACAAAGCTGCCCAGGAGCTCGAATCTGTTAAGGAACTTAGCAAATCAACTTAATCTGAATTTCTGCAATTTACCGCCCACGGTCAATAACAGAAATCTGATTCTACCGCCTAACGCAAACGCTACCGCAGGAACTAGGCTTAAAACGACAATAAATCGCTTACCCAAAAGCTCAAACAAAACCGGAGAACCAACGACCGGAATTGCAAAAATACACGAACGATAGCTCCTTTGCTCCACATCCACACGTCGATCTTACACCCCAAAATGGTATAAATCAAAAGCTTCCAGCCAGGCGAACCTAGCGCCGTAAACCTTGCTCCAAGCGGCGGCGTCAATCGCCGGAATTCTCACGAGAAAGGGTTTCGTATGAACAGTAGACGACAAGGGTTATCGGGGAAGATAATGCGAAATATCGGGTTCATGAAAAATGCTCTAAGTGTTCGCAAACACTGGTATTTAAAATCCTCAATTCCACGCTACTGTGCAAGTCAAACGCAGACGAAAACAGATCTCTACAATAGATCCCTGCGCTAAGGAACAAATCTACAAATCCGAATCCTCAGCGTTCTCTCGCACAAGAATAATCAGCGCTCGCGCTAGCACACGCACGACTAAATAAAATGACAGCGTATAAAAGATTCTGCTAACTAAATCGAAACGACGTCGCTGGCCGCTGAAACAGATCTCTCTTCGCAATTTCTCGCATCCGCGCGCTACTGCCAACAAATGTCTCTCATCAGCTAATACAGCCGCATTGACAAATCACTGACATCTGGATGTACGCTAGCAATCAGATCCCTCAATTAACGAAACATCCTAAATAGCAAAATGAAAACGCAGTGGTGAAGCAGATCTCTGCACCCGCAACAAATACTAACAACGCTAAACTAAATCGGTCAACGCAAAACGTTGACATCTGCTCAATAACTCTCGCCCGCTAGAGAAATCTGAAACCTAGCGCTAAACAGCGCTTATTAGCTAAACGGAATCGTTGAGGCATCGGGACACGTCATCACATCTATCTGAAACGCTACAACAGATCTCTATACTACTGAAGGCTAACGTACCAACCAGATTTCATCTCTAAGCGAGACATCCGAACCTGGAAACGACAGCATATAGAGGCTCCCGCTACTACAAACAAAACAACGTCGCAACAGAGACATCTGAAAGGAGTCCAACACAACTGAAACAGATTTCAAATAATGTGCTACATCTCCTGCAGTCAACTCCGCAGGGCTGACCAACACGTGGCATTCTCTCACTCTAGCGCACTATCACTAACAGATCCATGTGATACGGCGTCGCATCACTCTCGCGCTACACTCCATAGATCTCTCTCGCGCATGTGCAGATCTCTCGCACTAGCGCTACGCCCATACGACATCGTTCCAAATTATCTAAAAACGACAACGTTTTACACTCGATAAAGAAACACATAGCAGACCTAAATCCGAACTCCTCACATCCGATTAATTTCCAACCAATTTACATTTACCAAATTTCGATTCTCCCAGTCATACACCTTCATCTCAAAGAGCTGTATGGGGAGAACTCTCGGACTGAGAGGTTCACTACTGTCAAGGATCTCATGACGAGTCGCATGCGCGAAGGGACTTCGGTCCGCGAGCATGGGGTCCATATGATTGGGCTCATTGAGAAGCTACTGGGCCTTGATATCACACTTCCACATGAACTGTCTGTCGATCTGCTTCTCCTCTCCCTGCCTGCTGCGTTCGACCCCTTTGTGGTCAACTTTAACATGAACAAGATGGAGGCCATCCTTGAAGAGGTGGTAAACATGCTTGTCGTGTTCGAGGGGACCACAAAGAAGGACAAGCCTGTCCTCCTTTTGGGCTCTTCTTCCTCTGCGAAGAAGGGGCAAATGAAAGGGTAAGAAGCGTTTTGCCCCTGCGAAGGAGGAAAAGCCCGCCAAGAAGCCCAAGGCAAGGACTTCAAAGCCGAACAAATCTGAGGATGTTTGTCACCACTGTCACAAGCCTGGGCATTGGAGGAGGAACTGTAAGGATTACCTCGAGCAGTTTCGAACTGCAAAAAGTATGTTCTACATTGAAATAAATATGTCTCTTAACTCGAATTCTTGG
>KQ989746.1:0-12791 GCA_001598015.1 Dorcoceras hygrometricum | reverse complement strand
CTGAGTCGATCGGTCCGATCTGACCGTCGATTGGAGTTATGATGAAACCGTAGTGAATTAAATGAACCGAATGTTCATATGGACTTGGGCCTGACCCAAATCCAATGGGCCGGTTCAAGCCCATGTATATTTAATATATACAAGTCTTGTACTTAGGGTTTAATCACTACAACATATTACCCTAACCCTAGACCTAAGCTCTCGGCCGCCCCCTCTCCACAACCTCACGCACGCCGCCGGCCGCCGCCGTGTGCCGCCGCCGTCCGCCGCCCGCTTCGTGATCGGACTTGTTTCGATCACCTCGACGAGGTGATTCTGTCCGTGGCAAAATCCGTCAAGTCTTCTAGTGCAGATTGATGGAGGAAGATTGAATCCGGTCGTGGACCTGATTGGAGGATCTACCGCGGCCTACCGAGAAGAGCTATATTTTCTTTGTGATTTCTGGTTGGAGCCAGGCGCCTAGACTCCAGCAAGGTAACAAATCTACGAACACCCTATGTATGTTTGTAGATTTATATTGATGTATTGAACGCTTTTCGGAGCTATTTTTGATTTCCGCTGCGCCCCCGGGAAGTGGGATCCGGATCCGCCACCGTATGCCAACAGTGGTATCGGAGCTCAGGCTCGGATCCTTCAATACATTATTGTGCCATAATTGCATGAATCTCGAATTTCGGAATTGAAAAACAAAAAAAAACTTGTTCTTGGCTTGCCGGCCGCTGCCGCATGCGGCGGCGCTAACCTCCATGCGCAATAGCGCGCGCAGCCGCGCATCATGAATTTCGGAATTGAAAAACAAAAAAAAATTGTTCTTGGCTTGCCGGCCGCTGCCGCATGCGGCGGCGCTAACCTCCATGCGCAATAGCGCGCGCAGCCGCGCATCATGGTGGCCGAGAGTCGGCCGCTGGCTTCGCGCACAGGTTGCGCAATCTGCCGATCAACGTTGCATGGTGGAGGTCGACCGCTGCTGCTGGTCTCGCGCATGATGACCGCTGCTTCGCGCGGTGGCTGGGCGCTACGTGCGCCGCGCTTGGCGCGGCAGCGTGTGGCCTTGTGCCGCGCGCTATGTGGCGGCGGCCGCCGTCCGGCGTGTCTCCCGGCATAGTTGCGATGGCTAATTTTCTTCTAGGTTTTTTTCGGGCCTGCCCCGGGCAGCCCATGAAGTTTTCGGGCCGATATTCGATATCGGGCCGATTTTGGTCGATTTTGAAATTTTGAGATTTTTGGGTCCAAAATTGTTTTAAGCCCAATTTAATGCAATTAAAATTGCAAAACATGGTTTTAGTTGTAAAATATGATTTTATAATTAAAATATGATTTTGTTGATTAAAATATGATTTTATCGACAAAATGCGATTTTATTATAAAATGCGATTTTATGATTAAAATATGATTTTGTGGTAAATAATTTGATTATTTAAATTTATGCATATTAATTAGATTGATTGCATGTCTGGGATGATCGAGAGCCGTGCCCAATGTGTTAGGTGTATGCGTGGAGATGACGATCAAAGATATTGAAGACCGAAGATCTGTAAAACCGGAAGTAATTGTAATAGGATTGCATTGCATATTGCATTTCACCTAGGATTGGACCCAGGTCCGTGATTGGCAACCACGGACCGCATAGCTCTCGCGATCGATCATCCAAAAGTTATTTATATAATTGATATATGTTATGTTGAATCCGCATGTTTTAAATTTTGATTTAAAATTGCATGAGACCAAATTTTCAAAAAATAAAATCCCTCGTTTTAAATACGATTTAAAACTGATATCAAGATAAAAGTTTATTCGATAAACTAAAGGGAATTTAAATCTGTTTAAATCATCCCCACCTTCCATCAACAATGGGTGTACGCCGATGCTACCCGCATACATGGCCCGGCTCATATTATTGAGGGGGTTATGTATGCCAGAAAGCTGTCCATGCCATTGACAATTGTTGTGAGTCGGTTGGAACTCCCTTTAACGTTGGCTCATATTATTGAGGACGTTAAGGGGACCGTCCTTCACGACTCAACATTGATGGGTCATCTTGACACGTGATAGTAAACGGCGTCATATTATTGGGCCCCTACTGGACGTGAGGTGAATACATGGAGGTTGCACCGGTTGCAATTGGAAACTACCTTTTGGGGGTCATGGTTGGCTGATATTATTCGGGACCATGATTGCTTGATTTGGATCCGTGTACCCACTAAGGAAACTTGCTTTCCCGATTTCATTAGAGGGTGGTGAAATCGTCAAAAATAGTGGGAGGGTAATTCATAGAACTAAATGACCTTGTTTTATGTCTTAGCGTTTTTCATATATAGTTAGTAATGTATGCCTGTTTTTCTTTTCAGTATAACTGCATTTATAATGTCTTCGATCAAAAACCCACTCGCTGCTATACTGGATAGCAACAAGTTCACCGGTCTGAACTACCAAGACTGGCTTCGAAATCTCAACATTGTGTTGGCTTTGGAGAAACTTCTATATACGATAGATAAGAGCCCTCCGAAGGAAGCCCCTGCCGATATCAGCCCTGAGGAGCTGGTTATGCTTAAGCAATGGTGGGACGACGAGCTTAAGACTTGATGCTATGTGATGGCATCGATGTCCAACGAAATGCAACGGCGCTTTGAGAAGACGAAGTATGCTGCTGACATACTCTTTCATCTCAAAGAACTGTATGGGGAGAACTCTCGACATGAGAGGTTCACCGCTGTCAAGGAGCTATGACGAGCCGCATGCGCGATGGGACTTCGTTCCGCGAGCATGGGGTTCGTATGATTGGGCTCGTTGAAAAGCTGGCGGGCCTTGATATCACGCTTCCACACGAGCTGTCTGTGGATGTGCTTCTCCTCTCACTACCCGCTGCATTCGACCCCTTTGTGGTCAACTTCAACATGAACAAGCTGTCAGCCACCCTCGAAGAGGTGGTTAACATGTTGGTCATGTTTGAGGGAACCATAAAGAAGGACAAGCCCGTCCTCCTTATGGGCTCTTCTTCCTCTGCGAAGAAAGGGCCCAGACGCAAGGGTAAGAAGCGTTCTGCCCCTGCGAAGGAAGAAAAGCCCACTAAGAAGCCAAAGGCAAAGGCTTCCAAGCCAAACAAGTCCGAGGATGTTTGCCACCACTGCCACAAGCCTGGGCATTGGAGGAGGAACTGCAAGGAGTACCTCGAGCAGTTGCGAACTGTAAAAGGTATGTTTTATATCGAAATAAATATGTCTCTTAATTTGACTTCTTGGGTAATTGATACCGGATGTGGATCTCATATCTGCAATGATTTGCAGGTGATGACAAGAAGCCGACGTCTTAGAGAGGGTGAGACCCACTTGAGGCTGGGTAATGGAGCAAGAGTTGCTGCAGTAGCTATAGGGGATGTCAATTTATTTCTATCGTCAAAATTTAAGTTGTTATTGAAAGATGTTTTATTTGTTCCCGAATTGATAAAGAACATTATTTCTGTTTCTATGCTTGATAGTAATGTATATTCTTGTGCTTTTGCTAATTCGATTTGCAATATATACAAGAATGAATATTTGATTGGTATTGGGGAACGCGAAAACGATCTATACACCTTAAAATTAAAACCAGTTCCAACTCGCGATGTGGAAACACATACAACAACTATTAAAAGGAAATACGATAACTTGAACCTAGCACAACTTTGGCACGCTAGGCTAGGTCATATTTCTCTAAGTAGGATGAACAAGTTAGTTAGGAGTGACATGTTTGATCTGTCAGACATTAACTCTCTACCGACTTGTGAGTCTTGTCTCAAGGGAAAGATGACTAAACAACCCTTCAAGGGCAAGCCTGAACGTGCCCAAGGCCTATTGGATTTGATCCATACTGATGTGTGTGGCCCACTTAGTATTGGTACTAAGTACGATCACACATACTTCATCACCTTTACCGACGATCACTCTAGGTATGGGTACTTGTACTTAATGAAGCACAAGTCTGAATCCTTTGATAGGTTCAAAGAGTTCAAGGCTGAAGTAGAAAATCAATTGGGCAAAAGTATAAAAGCACTTCGATCCGATCGAGGTGGTGAATACTTGAGTGCTGAATTTTAAGACTATCTAAAAGAGAATGGGATTCTCTCACAGTGGACCCCTCCGGCCACACCACAGCTCAATGGTGTAGCGGAACGTCGTAATCGAACCTTGATGGACATGGTTCGATCTATGATGAGCTTCACTGAACTTCCTCCCTCGTTTTGGGGCTATGCGCTCGAAACGGCGGTAATGTTGTTGAACAATGTCCACACAAAGGCAGTGGATAAGACTCCATATGAGATATGGATGGGCAAACCACCCAAATACTCATACATGAGGATTTGGGGATGTCCTGCTTACGTGAAACAGACAGTGGAAGATAAGCTGGATACGAGATCCATCTTATGCTACTTCATTGGGTATCCAAAGTGTTGTTGAACAATGTCCACACAAAGGCAGTGGATAAGACTCCAGTATGAGATATGGATGGGCAAACCACCCAAATACTCATACATGAGGATTTGGGGATGTCCTGCTTACGTGAAACAGACAGTGGAAGATAAGCTGGATACGAGATCCATCTTATGCTACTTCATTGGGTATCCAAAGAATTCCATTGGATACTACTTCTACTATCCAAACGAAACAAAAGTGTTTGTTTCTAGAAATGCCACCTTTATGGAAAGGGAGTTTCTACTTGATAGAAAAGGCAAGATAGTAGAACTCGAAGAGGTTCGAGAACCAACTGAAGTACCAAGTGAGTCTCTCGCACCTCCAGAGCCAGTACCAGAAATGGTCGCACCTAGGAGATCCGAAAGGGTTCCTAGGGCTCCTGAGAGATATGTTTTCTCCTTGAAGATGATCAAGGTGATCAAGTTGTTGGATCTGATCCAAGAACTTTCAAGGAGGCAATTTCCGATGCTGATTCTAATTTGTGGCTTGAAGCAATGTAGTCTGAGTTTGACTCAATGCATGTGAACCAAGTTTGGACTCTTTTTAACCCTCCCGAAGGAATTGTTCCTATTGGGTGCAAATGGGTATACAAGAGGAAACTTGGGCCTAATGGTAAGGTAATGACCTACAAGGCCCGACTGGTCGCGAAAGGCTACACTCAAAGGCAAGGTGTTGACTATGATGAAACCTTTTCACCAGTCGCAATGTTCAAGTCGATTAGAATCTTACTGGCCATAGCCGCATGGTACGACTATGAGATATGGCAAATGGATGTGAAAACTTCATTCCTTAATGGAAACATTAAGGAAGTGATCTATATGACGCAGCCTGAGGGTTTCACATCTGTAGGAAGTGAGCATAAGGTATGCAAACGTCAGAGATCGATCTACGGTCTCAAACAAGCATCGAGGAGTTGGAACCTGAGATTCGATGAAACAATTAAGGAATTTGGTTTCATCGAGAATCTCGAGGAGCCATGTGTATATAAGAAGGTAGTTAAAAGCGCTGTGACATTCCTTGTACTTTACGTTGATGACATTCTACTCATTGGGAATGATGTAGGAATGCTGCAGTCAACTAAAGTCTAGTTGTCTAGTAGATTTTCGATGAAGGACATGGGTGAAGCATCCTATATTCTTGGAATACAGATCTATCGGGATAGATCGAAACTGATGCTCGGACTCACCCAAGCCACCACATCGATACCATACTTAAGCGGTTCTCTATGGAAGAGTCCAAGAGAGGACACCTACCTATGTGCCACGGGATAACTCTATCTAAGTCTATGTGCCCGAAGACTGATGAGGAGATAGAGAGTATGACACGTGTGCCATATGCGTCGGCAATAGGTAGTATTATGTATGGCATGATCTCAACTAGACCGGATGTCGCATATGCTCTGAGTGTCACGAGTCGCTACGAGGCCAACCCCGGCCAATTGCATTGGAAGGCTGTGAAAGATATTCTTAAGTACTTACGAAGGACTAAGAATATGTTCATGGTCTATGGGGTGGTGAACTGAAATTGGAAGGCTACACTGATTCTAGCTTCCAATGTGACGTGGATGATTCGATGTCTACCTCTGGATTTGTATTCATGCTCAATGGTGGTGCTGTCTCTTGGAAGAGTTCCAAGCAAGACACCATCGCGGATTCAACCACTGAGGCTGAGTACATCGCAGCATCAGCTGCTGCTAAGGAGGCGGTTTGGATAAGGAATTTCGTCCAAGAGTTGGGCGTCATTCCTGATGGAGTTGGTCCAGTCCCGGTGTACTGCGACAACACAGGTGCCGTTGTGCAAGCAAAGGAGCCTAGGTCTCACCAAAGATCCAAACATATACTGAGGAAATACCACATAATCCGGGATATTGTGGCTAGAGGTGACATAGCAGTTGAGAGAGTCGTCTGTGCGGACAACGTTGTTGATCCACTTACGAAGCCCTTGCCAGGACCGTTGTTTGAAAAACATCGCGAAACAATGGGACTGCGCTTGATGAGTAGTTGGCTATAGGGCAAGTGGGAGATTGTTAGAGTAGATGCCCAACTAGCCAACTTGTGGCGTGTGGGTTTTATAGACTCTTGTATATGACAATATTTATTTATGAAATACACATTTATTATGACATTCTTTATTTTCATTATGTTTATAATGTTAACAATTGTGTTGGATAAAGACCTAGAATATACCATAGTGTATGTTAGATGTGATAGTGGATATGATGGCTATCATGAAACACATCTAATAGTCACTGTGTATTCTGAATTCGTTCCTAGTCGATTGGACCGTCCAAATGAGGATAAGGCCACCCGAGCTTGAGACTAGCATCTGCGATGCGAAGTATCATGTTTCATTGGTAGGGAACATTGTGATGTTCTGAGCATGCAGATGGATAGTGACCTGGTGATATCGAACTACCCTCGTTCGGACTTTTCAAGTGGTTACCATTTGTCGAGTGGATAAGTCCGAGGTCTTGGTTGTACTGATTAGTCCTCACTACTAGAAACGTCATTGAGGCTCTACATGATAGGCGTCTCACTTTGACCCGTTTGCCGACTCACTTGGGGTCATTAGGCGGCGGGATTGGGTGAGGTCCCGATGCATGTAGGAGTCGATGCTTCGTTGTCGAGGATTCATCGCTCGCTTTCATGCGTGGATATCCTATGCTATTTGAGGGGATAATAGTGCTTAAATATCTGGCCAGAGTACTAGAAGTGTTTTAGGTAAATGGGTTTACCTAGTAACACTCGCGATGTCACTATTTGATCTCCAAGATGTATGCATAGCTGTCGGATCTCTAGCGACTCTCGATTTACCAATGGTCGTTGATCTGATCGGGATATATGTGTAGAAAGGACCGTACTGTACGCTAACCACGACCAACTGGTTCTTGCAGGCATTATCAGTGATACCTAGGGGATAATGGTGCGATGTTGCTAGGCGCTTTACCATGATCCGATGGGTCAGTCCGAAATTGTGATTTCGGAGCCGCAATGGTTGTGGGCCCACGGCTAGCTGTATCCCTGAACCATTGAGGGTCACACAAGTACTGGATTCATGATTCCCGCACGGAAACTGAGCTCAATGTGTTGAGCACTTGAGGAGGCTTTTAGGGAGTGCGACTTCCTAAAACTCAACAGGGGTCAAATTGCGATTTCCCACTGTTGAGGGGCAAAACTGTCTTTTTGGACTAGGTATCTGAAAAATTGTTTTTCGCATCATAATATTCAGTTTTGGAAACTGAGTCGATCGGTCCGATCTGATCGTCGATTGAAGTTATGATGAAACCACAGTGAATTAAATGAACCGAATGTTCATATGGACTTGGGCCCTTACCCAAATCCAATGGGCCGGTTCAAGCCCATGTATATTTAATATATACAAGTCTTGTACTTAGGGTTTAATCACTACAACATATTACCCTAACCCTAGACCTAAGCTCTCGGCCGCCCCCTCTCCACAACCTCACGCACGCCGCCGGTCGCCGCCTTGGGCCGCCGTCCGTCTCCCGCTTCGTGATCGGACTTGTTTCGATCACCACGACAAGATGATTCTGTTCGTGGCAAAATCCGTCAAGTCTTCTAGTGCAGATTGACGGAGGAAGATTGAATCCGGTCGTGGACCTGATTGGAGGATCTACCGCCGCCTACCGAGAAGAGCCAGATTTTCTTTGTGATTTCTGGTTGGAGCCAGGCGCCTAGACGCCAGCAAGGTAACAAATCTAAGAACACCCTATGTATGTTTGTAGATTTATATTGATGTATTGAACGCTTTTCGGGGCTATTTTTGATTTCCACTGCGCCCCCGGGAAGTGGGATCCAGATCTGCCACCGTATGCCAACATAACATTGGCTCATATTATTGGGGACGTTAAGGGGACCGTCCTTCACAACTCAAAATTGATGGGTCATCTTGACACTTGATAGTAATCGGCGTCATATTATTGGGTCCTTACTGGACGTGATGTAAATACATGGAGGTTGCACCTGGTGCAATTGGACTCTACCTTTCAAGGGTCATGGTTGGCTGATATTATTCGGGACCATGGTTTCTTGATTGGACTCTGTGTACCCAATATGGGAACTTGCTTTCTCGATCTCATTAGAGGGTGATGAAATCGTTAAAATAGTGGGAGGGTAATTCATAAAACTAAATGACCATGTTTTATGTCTTAACGTTTTTCATAAATAGTCTGTAATGCATGTCTGCTTTTCCTTTCAGTATAAACTGCTGTTATAATGTCTTCAATCAAAAATCCACTTGCTGCTATACTGGATAGCAACAAGTTCACTGGTTTGAACTACCAGGATTGGCTTCGAAACCTCAAGATTGTCTTGGCTTCGGAGAAACTTCTCTACACGCTAGAGAAGACCCCTCCGAAGGAAGCCCCTGCCGATGCCAGTCCTGAGGAGCTGGCAAAGCTGGACAAATGGTGGGACGACGAGCTTAAGGCACGGTGCTATGTGATAGCATCGATGTCAAATGAAATGCAGCGGTGCTTTGAGAAGACGGAGTATGCTGCTGGCATACACCTTCATCTCAAGGAGCTGTATGGGGAGAACTCTCGGACTGAGAGGTTCACTACTGTCAAGGAGCTCATGACGAGCCGCATGCGCGATGGGACTTCGGTCCGCGAGTATGGGGTTCGTGTGATTGCGCTCATTGAGAAGCTAGTGGGCCTTGATATCACACTTCCACATGAGCTGTCTGTGGATCTGCTTCTCCTCTCACTCCCTGCTGCATTCGACCCCTTTGTGGTCAACTTTAACATGAACAAGCTGGAAGCCACCCTTGAAGAGGTGGTGAACATGCTCGTAGTGTTCGAGGGGACCATAAAGAAGGACAAGCCCGTCCTCCTCTTGGGCTCTTCTTCCTCTGTGAAGAAGTGGCCCAAACGCAAGGGTAAGAAACGTTCTGCCCCTGCGAAGGAGGAAAAGCCCACCAAGAAGCCCAAGGATAGGACTTCAAAGCCAAATAAATCTAAGGATGTTTGCCACCACTGTCACAAGTCTGGACACTGGAGGAGGAACTGTAAGGAGTACCTCGAGCAGTTGCGAACTGCAAAAGGTATTTTCTACATTGAAATAAATATGTCTCTTAGTTCGACTTCTTGGGTACTTGATACCGGATGTGGATCTCATATCTGCAATGATTTGCAGGTGATGACAAGAAGCCGACGTCTTAGAGAGGGTGAGACCCACTTGAGGTTGGGCAATGGAGCAAGAGTTGCTGCAGTAGCTATAGGGGATGTCAATTTATTTATATCGTCAAATTTTAAGTTGTTATTGAAAGATGTTTTATTTGTTCCCGAATTGATAAACAACATTATTTCTGTTTCTATGCTTGATAGTAATGGATATTCTTGTGTTTTTGCTAATTCGATTTGCAATATATACAAGAATGAATGTTTGATTGGTATTGGGGAACGCGAAAACGATCTATACACCTTAAAATTAAAACCAGTTCCAACTCGCGATGTGGAAACACATACAACAACTATTAAAAGGAAATACGATAACTTGCTGATCCACTTACGAAGCCCTTGCCAGGACCAGTTGTTTGAAAAACATCGTGAAACAATGTGACTGCGTCTGATGAGTAGTTGGCTTTAGGGCAAGTGGGAGATTGTTAGAGTAGATGCCCAACTAGCCAACTTGTGGCGTGTGGGTTTTATTGACTCTTTGTATAACGATCTTTATTTATGAAATTCGTATTTCTTTATGGCATTCTTTATCTTTATTATTGATTTATAATGTTAACAATTGTGTTGGATAAAGACCTGGAATGCACCATAGTGTATGTTAGATGTGATAGTGGATATGATGGCTATCATGAAACACATCTAATAGTCACTGTGTATTCTGAACTCGTTCCTAGTCGATTGAGCCGTCAAAATGAGGATAAGGCCGCCCGAGCTTGAGACTAGCATCTTCGATGTGAAGTACCACGTTTCATTGGTAGGGAACATTGTGATGTTCTGAGCATGCAGATGGATAGTGACCTGGTGATCTATCTAACTACCCTCGTTCGGACTTTCCAAGTGGTTACCATTTGTCGAGTGGATAAGTCCGAGGTCTTGGTTGTACTGATTAGTCCTCACTACTTGAAACGTCATTGAGACTCTACCTGATAGGTGCCTCACTTTGACACGTTTACCGACTCTGTTGGGGTCATTAGGTGGCGGGATTGGATGAGGTCCCGATGCATGTAGGAGTCGATGCTTCGTTGTCGAGGATTCATCGCTCGCCTTTGTGCGTGGATATCCTATGCTATCTGAGGAGATAATAGTGTGATAAATCTCTGGCCAGAGTACTAGATGTGTTTTAGGTAAATGGGTTTACCTAGTAACACACGTGATGTCACTATTTGATATCCGAGATGTATGCATAGTTATTGGATCTCTAGCGACTCTCGATTTATCAATGGTTGTTGATCTGATCGGGATATATGTGTTGAAAGGACCGTACTGTACGCTAACCATGACCAAATGATTCTTGCAGGCACTATCAGTGATACCTATGGGATCATGGGGCGATGTTTCTAGGCGTTTTACCGTGATCCGATGGGTCAGTCCGAAATTGTGATTTCGGAGCCGCAATGGTTGTGGGCCCACGGCTAGCTGTATCCCTGAACCATTGAGGGTCACACAAGTATTGGTTTCACGATTCCCGCACAAAAACTGAGCTCAATGTGTTGAGCAGAGGAGGAGGAATTTAGGGAGTGCGACTTCCTAAAAGTCAACTGGGGTCAAATTGCAATTTCCGTAAAGTTCGGGCTAGTTTGACTATCCTTGAAACTTGGAGGGGCTAAACTGCAATTTTGGACTAGGTGGTCTGAAAAATTGTTTTCGCATCATAATACTCAGTTTTGTAAACTGATTTGATAGGTCCGATCTGATCGTCGATCGGGATTATGATGAAGCCACGGTGATAGGAATGAACCGAATGTTCACATGTTGGACTGGGCCCGCCCCAGGTCCAATGAGCCGGTTCAAGCCCATCACACCTCTACATATAAATGGCCTAGGGTTACAATGAATGATTAACACACTTCATAACCCTAGCTAGTAGCCGCCTCCCTCCCCCACTTCTCCTCCTCGGCCTCCCCCTCCTCCACGCGCCACCGCGTCGCCTTCGTGTGCTGTCGCCTTCGTGGTTGGACTTGTTCCGATCACCTTGATGGGGAGATTCCGTTCATGATAAATTCGTCAGGTCTTCTAGTGCAGACTGACGAAGGAGCCGTGATTCCAGTCGTGGATCGGATTCGGAGAACTACCGCCGCCAACCGTTGAAGTGCCAGTTTCCCTGTGAAACTGGTCGGAGCCAGGCGCCTAGACGCCAACAAGGTAACGCTCTAAAACATCCTATGAATGTTTTATTGCATTTAATTGTTATGTATTGATCGTTTCCGGTGCAAAATTTTGAAACTTCTGCTGCGCCCTGGGAACGGGATCCGGATCCGCCGCTGCGCCAACAGCGTCTTTATCCACTGCTGAATCAAACTTCTTCTCATCAGATATCTCTTGTTCAACTGCTGATTCTGACTTCTTATTGCTCCAGCTGGTCCTTCTTTCCCCTAGAGCTCCAGCTGGTCTATTTTCATCTTAGTGCAACAGCTGACTCATCTTCTATTCAATATCTGACTCCTGTTGCAACAGCTGATTGCTTGCAACTGATGAATGCTTGCAACAGCTGAATTGCTGTCCCGACGTCTGATATTTCTTCTTCACTTCTGAATCACATCTGAGTTAGCAACTGCTCAACATCTAACTTCTGTTGCAACAGCTGATTTCTTCTGTTTTAGCGCAACGACTGATTCAACGTCTGTTTCATTTACATCTTCGCGCAACAGCTGATCAACGTCTGATACTCTTCTTCCTTACAGCTGATTCATCTTCTAATAAACATCTGCACACTACGTAGAATATTAATAACACAACTACAAGTGTTGTGTAATTCAAAACTAAGATTTGGATCTGTTTACATAGATCCATCAGAAGTCACTACAACCCGAGAGCAATCGATTTTTAATTGTTTGTTTGAATTCCGCACCGTTTATAAGTTTTGAGCTGTTGTTAAGTTCAAAATGTGAAATTTCTAAAATATCACATTTTAGTCCAGAATCAATTGGTTATTTGTCTTTTGACAAAGTGCAAATTTTGAGTATCGTTCAATTTGAACCCTCAATATATTATAACTTCAATTCGAAAAAGTGGATAGTTACAAAGGACGCTGGCTGACGAACCAGTGTGCCCATTCAATCAGAAAGGACCAGGATTATGGGTTTTCGAGCCCATATACTGTCAGGCCCCGTGCTAATTACCAACAATAAACACACAATAAGCGC
>KQ989744.1:0-10447 GCA_001598015.1 Dorcoceras hygrometricum | reverse complement strand
AACCCATGAACTGTGGTAGTTAACCACTCGGTGCATGAGGGCTAATAGACCAGCAGGGAGATGAGAGTGCGGTATTTCCGCTCGCCCTCGCATCCTGGTAAGAAAACAGAGCAACAACAAAGCACGGCTACCACAGCTGAAATGGAAATGATAATGCGTATGCAATGCAACAACTGAACAACATATAAAACAACAAGAAATGCACACACAGCAATCAAACATAATATCCATTCCAATTCCAGCCGTAATATAAGCTCAACATCCGTACCTCACCAGTTTTTGAGCTATAATTACCACACACAGCTGCTACAATCAAGTCTGAGCAACACAGATCTGTCACCTGCTATATCAACACAAGCCACTGCTCAAAAGCCGAAACGTAAAATAACAGCAGCTGGGAGCTACAACTCCAGCAGCGCTCATCTACCTTCCTAACTCAACGGAAAGCTCTAACAAAGTTTAAAGGTAGCATCTTTATTACCCCAACGAAATTACTGGCACGGTAGGGAACGCTTATGCTAGCAAACTACATAAGGGAGGTGTCTTAGAGATCTTGCGATCCTCTTCAAGCTCCTCCAAAGCTTTATAAAGAGGTATAGAACTAAGCGCCTTAGCAAGAGGAGTCCAACGCTACCACTCTCACTCTCGTCGGAGTTGTCTACCACCGGAAATTAGGACGGATAAGGTTACTGTGAACAGTAACTAGGGTTTCGCGACAAGATTTGCTATCGGGAAATATTTCTAAGTATGGGATCTGTTAAACAATCGAAGACCAAGACTTCTCTTAAATACACTACTCAATCAGCAGATAGAAACAGGAACATATCCATCGACAAAATCAGTTGTCACAACTAATATTCCCAACCAGCAGCTTAGATCACGCATCAGCTTTTGCCTATCGCTAATATATTTACCAGCAGTTGAATCTTTCAAACAACGCTAAGACTAAACGGCGTCACACCAACTTAACCAAACGACGTCGCAGAGGAACACATCACCTTGCTACCAACAACTGATTCTCAAACCAGCAGTCACAACGCATGAAATCTCTCAACAGCTGATGTCTATCCTAACCAACAGCTGATACAAAGCGCTCAACAACTGGTTCCTGCTCACAAAACATCGTCTCTTCAAAGTCCCTTAGCGCTCTCTGCTGATCATCCCAACTAACATACCAACAGCTGATCACTCGCAACAGCTGGATACGCGCTAATACACCAACTACTGAAATCCACATCAGCATTGCTGCTGCTTCCTACCAACACGCAACGTCTGAAATATCAACAACTGACGCGATCACTCAACGGCTGATCCCACTACTACTGTTGTTGATTCCAACACTTAGGCAAAATCGATGTCTATGCCAATCACATCGACCAACAGCTGGTCCAAACTCGACCAACACCTGATTGTGTAAACACATGTCTCACAGAGACCGCAACCTTTTGTTCAGTCCCAACGATCTGGATTCCAACCCCGTGAACCGTCCAGGTTCGGAGGATCTGCTAGACCTCAGTTTTCGAGACCGCAGCAGGCTCAGGTGATTTCCTTGAAGAGAGAGCAAGCTGATGAGATGTCTGGGGGAGTGATTGCAGGTACTTGTACTATCTTTGATTTTCCTGCACGAGTTTTGTTTGATACTAGAGCATCACACTCCTTTATATCTGATTTGTTTGTGTATGAGTGTGGGTTGAGTTCTTTCCCACTATGTGATGTTGTCTCTGTATCTACCCCTGCTTGCGTGATTTTTGTTGTCCCGTGAGGTGGTGTTGGATTGTGTGATTAGATTTGATGATAATGTGTTGGTGACTAATTTGATTTCTCTGGAGATTAGAGATTTTGATTGCATCTTGGGTATGGATGTGTTGTCGGATTATAGAGCGACAATTCATTATTTCCATGGTGTAGTAAGGTTTAGACCTCGATTTGGAGAGAAATGGGATTTTTATGGTGCTGATTCGTGACCTAAGATTCCACTAGTGTCTGCCATGGACATGTTTAGCTTGTTGTCGTTAGAGAACATTGGGTTTATGATCTATGCCTTGGATGTTTCCCATGAATCGAGGATAGGGTTGATTGATGTCCCTATTGCTCGAGAGTTCCCTGATGTGTTTCCGGACGAGATTCCTAGATTTCCACCGAGACGAGAGATTGACTTCAGCATAGAGTTGGTGCCAGGGACATCCCAGATTTCTTGAGCTCCGTATCGGTTGGTGCCAGCTGAGTTGAAGGAACTTAAGGAGCAATTGCATGATCTTTTGGAGAAAGATTTCATCCGACCGAGCATGTCTCCTTGGGGAGCTCCAATTCTTTTTGTGAAGAAGAAGTACGGATATATGAGGATGTGTGTGGATTTTTGGCAGCTGAATAAAGCGACAATGAAGAATTAGTACCCGTTGCCGAGAATCGATGATCTGTTTTATTAACTGCAGGGATCGGCAATATACTCCAAGATTGATCTACGATCTGGTTATCATCAGTTGCGGATTAGAGACGCTGATGTGTCAAGACGGCTTTCAGGACGAGATACGGGCATTATGAGTTTCTTGTGATGCCGTTCGAATTGACGAAAGCTCCTGCTGTCTTCATAGACTTGATGAATCGCGTCTTTAGCGAGTATATCGATTGTTTCGTGATTGTCTTCATAGATGACATTCTTGTGTACTCAAGGAGATATAGAGAACATAAGGAGAACTTGAGTCTGGTGTTGCAGAAACTGAGAGACTCACATCTTTATGAAGTTCATCAAGTGTGAATTTTGGTGGGATAAGGTTATCTTTTTTGGGTCATGTCATTTCAGCACAAGATATTTCGGTGGATCCTAGTAGGTTGAAGCAGTTCTAAACTAGGAGCGACCTAGGAATGTTTCTGAGATTCGTAGTTTCTTGGATTTGGCTGGCTACTATAAATGTTTCATTGAGAAGTTTTCTTTGATAGCCAAGCCGATGACTCGGTTGACCCAGAAGGATAGGAAATTTGTTTGGACAGACGAGTGTCAGTCGAGTTTCCAGTTGCTTAAGGAGAAGTTTACTACTGCTCCTGTGTTGGCTTTGCTTTCGGGTTCTGGAAGTTTTGTTGTTTGCTTTGATGCTTCTCTGAACGTTTTGCGTTGTGTTTTGATGAAAAATGGGCGAGTGATAGCTTATGCATCTCGACAATTGAAGCCCCATGAGACGAGATACCCCGTTCATGATCTAGAGTTGGCCGCTATTGTTTTTTCTTTGAATATCTGGCGTCACGATTTGTATGACGAACAGTTTGTGGTGTACACAGACCACAACAGCTTGAAGTATATCTTTACTCAGTCGGATCTGAATATGAGGCAACTTCGTTGGATGGAGTTGCTTAAGGATTTTGAGTGTGAAATACAGTATCATCCTGGGCGAATGAACTTAGTAGCCGATGCTTTGAGTAAGAAAGCCCAGCCTACGATGTTGACGTCGATGAGTATATCCAAAGTCCATGAGGATTTGGGGACTTCTGGATGGCGTTTTTAGCCAGATGATCAGTACTTCGTGGTTTCTTGTTTTCAGGTGGAACCACATATTGTTGAAGACATTAGAGTAGCACAGCGGACTGACCCGTATATTCATGAGTTGAACATTAAAGCCGCGAATGGTCATTAGGAAGACTTCTTGGTTGCTTCTGATGGATGCTTGAGATTTCGTGGAAGATGGGTTGTTCCGAATTTGATTGATCTGAAGGAAACCATCTTGAACGAGTCCCATTGTAGTCATTATAGTGTGCATCCGGGCGAGAAGAAGATGTATCATGCCTTGAAGACTCACTAATGGTGGGAAGGTATGAGGAATGATATTTCTGGATTTGTAGCTCGATGTTTGAATTTCCAACAGGTCAAAGATGAGAGAATGAGACCTGGTGGATTGCTACAGAGTTTAGAAGTGCCTCAATGGAATTGGGAGCACGTGCCCATGGATTTTGTGACTCGTTTACCTCGATCGAATAGGGGATGTGATGCAATTTGGGTGGTGATTGACAGACTTTCAATGTCAGTCCATTTCATTCCCTATGATGTGAGATGTTCTATAATGAGACCTGGTGATTGCTACAGAGTTTAGAAGTGCCTCAATGGAATTGGGAGCACGTGCCCATGGATTTTGTGACTCGTTACCTCGATCGAATAGGGGATGTGATGCAATTTGGGTGGTGATTGACAGACTTTCAATGTCAGTCCATTTCATTCCCTATGATGTGAGATGTTCTATGAAGAAGATGGCTAGACTGTACATTGACCATGTGGTTAGATTGCATGGAATGCCGATTTCGATAGTGTCTGATAGAGATCCAAGATTTACTTCCTGATTAAGAGCTTGCAGGCAGCGATGGGTTCAATATTGGCGATGAGTAAAACTTATCACCCTCAGACAGATGGCCAATCCGAGAGGACCATTCAGATTTTAGAAAATATGCAACGAGCTGTTGTGTTGGATTTCAGTGGTGGCTGGAAGAATTCTTTATCCTTAGTCGAATTTCATATAACAACAGCCACCAAGTGACTATCGGGATGGCTCCATTCGAAGCTTTGTATGGTCGAAAGTGTAGATCTCCAATCTGTTGGGAAGAGATTGGTGAGAAACAATTGTCTACTCCTGAATTTTTGCAGCCTAAAAAAGATCATATTGAGTTGATTCGGAGTAGAATGAAAGCTGCACAAGATCGACATGCAGCTATGCTAACAAGAGACGTAGACCTCTGGAGTTTGAGGTTGACGATCGAGTATTTATAAAAGTTTCTCCTTTCAAGAGCGTGATGAGATTCATATTTAAGGGTAAATTAGCTCCTAGATTCGTCGGTCCCTTTGAGATTGTTGAGAGGATTGGGTCTTTGGCTTATAGATTGCAGCTGTCTGATGAGTTAGCAGCGATGCATGATATGTTTCATGTGTCAATGTTGAGGAAATATGAGCCAGATCCGTCCCACGTGTTAAGAACTGATGAAGTGGAGCTAGATCAGACCCTGAGTTATGTCGAATATCCAGTGCAGATTCTGGATACGAAGGAGAAGCAGCTGAGGAACAAGACTATTCCGTTGGAGTTGGTCCAATGAAGCAAGCATGGAAGGGAAGAAGCTACCTGGGAAGTTGAAGAAAATATGAGACAGGAGTGGCCTCATCTGTTTGAGCGATGACAATATATTTTCAGGTAAATCTTCTGACTTGTTGATTCATGCTTTGAGTTATTTTGTACTCATAAATTGTGGTTCTGTTAAGCATTGAGTCATGCTGTACATATTGTTTGTCTGAATTTTTGTGAATTTATGGTGTTTTCTGTGATTCTGATCTGTTGCTGTAAGTTGATTTCGAGGAAATCCATTTCTAGTTGGAGAGAGTGTGAGGACTAGAAATTATTAATTGGTGATTAATGAAATAATCAGATCTGGATAAGGATTAACCAAGGAAAATTTAACCATCGGGTTTTCAGATTTGGAGGAATTGGTTTTTCTGTTGGTGATTTTCGGATTTTCAGATTTGAGGTAGAACAGATCATATGTGGACTATTGGTCGCTATCGGGTGGCTTGGAACAGATACGATTGGCATAAGTGGATTTGAGAAGATCGTACTCGGGTATTGTAATGCCCGCAATAATTAAGCGGAGAATTAGTAAAAATTTGGAGTTGGGATATGATGGATTTTGATAAAAGTTTGATTTATGAGTTCGGATTTCTTCTGGAAGTGTGTGTGTGTGTGTTGAGGATTTTTATATCGTCAAATTTCGCTAAGTGTTGGAACCAGACGAAGCGAATTTGAAGAAATTATCAGCAGCAGGTTACTATAGCCAAGTCAACAAGGGTCAACCTTACTGTAGTGCGACTGGTTGAATTTCGAATTTCACTTACGTTGTTTGCTGCTGGTAGAAACGCGCAAAAACACAAGAACCAATGAGGTGACACCACGTACCAGACGCAGGAGTTTCCTTGTTCACCTGCTGATTTATCAAAACGTCGACTGGTTTTGGTGACGAAAGCATGACGCAGGGTTACCTGCTGGTTTTAGTTGTGTTGCGTGGTTGCTGCTGGTCGTTGTTGTAGTTAGCGCGAGAATGGTTGAGAAGGCGACACGTGTAGATTACTGTTGGGCACGTGGGAACCAGCAGCAGGAGTTTCCTTTATGCAACTGCTGGTTTTTGTATGCGTCGACTAGATTAGATGTTGTAGGCGCAGCGACGCCGTTTGATTAAGTGCAACTGATGGCTTTGAATCGTTGTGAAGAATGGGTGTCTTCTGGACGACCAGCAGTTGGTAGCGATGTTGGTATAACCGGTATGGCGTCGTTTAGATTAGTTGATGCGTCATCATTTTGAGTGGTTTCGCGAAATCAACCGCTGGTGGGTTTAAAATAGAAACATTAATACGATGCCGTTTTGAAGGAATTAGAGAAACCAGTCGTTGGACTAATGGAGCGACCAGCTGATGGTAGACGTTGGTATGTTACGACGTCGTGGGGATTAGTTGCAGCGGCATCATTTTGATTTCAAAGCACTGCGACTGGATTCTTGCTGCGACTGGGTTTTGTCGCGATTCGATCATAGCGACTGATAATGCTGCTACTGCTGATTGAAGAAATGTGAAAACCAGCTGCAGAATGTCTAATGTAACAAAGTTTGATTATTTCAAATAGCGACTGATGGGATTAAATGACAGTTGAGGAATCAGTTAAATGATATGTATAATGGTCGAAGCGGTGTGAGTATATCTTCTTCTGGTATGTCAATACTCAGCATGACACGTGGAATTCATACCGATTGCGTTGTAAATTCCATAGAAACCAGAGACTTGTATTATAAATAGGATTGAATTCGAAATACAGGGAACTTATGTTACAGATACCGGACTATGATTCTGTGAAGTTCTCGGAAGGTGATTAAAACAGAGGTGAAAACAATAATTGAAGCAAATTCGAACAGAGTAAAACGAAGGTATAATTTGACAGTAAGAGTCAGGGATTAGATTACTCAAGAATGATTTTTCTTGAGTTATCCCAATGAAATCACATACATGTTTGATTACTGTTCTTGATTTAGAACTTGAATTGTGTATGTGTCGATCCATCACAGGTAGTGGATCTTTAATATTTGCATGAGATTGCATATCGAAGAGAATTGAATTGATTCTAATGCCCAGGACTGAGTTGGCCTGATTTCGAAACCGGAGATGGTTTCGATAGATGAATATTCATTTCAAGATCGGATACGAATCTTGATGGCATCGAACTGAAATGGAATCAATTCTGGGCCCGAAGAGATGAGAAAGAATCATGCATTGCATTGTATTTCAGTTGATAGACTGTTATGTGTTTTATTGATATTATTCATGCCTGTTGATTATACTGAGAAATGTTCTCGCCGGAGTTATCCGGCTGTTGTTGTGTTTGTATGTGTGCATGACAACACGAAGGAGAGAACCGAATTGATGGGACCAGGGTAGCAAGAGCTGATTACCAAGTTGAAGGACGAGGAATAGGAAGTACTAGAGATATACTGCTAGTATAGTCTTGAACTATTAAGAACGCTGCTTTTGTAATTACTGGTTAGATATGGTGTTCAATGAATGTAAAATGTAACAATCATTGGATGATGTGTTCTGGTTATGAATAAATAACTTTTGCAAAAGAAACAGTGTTGTTTTGTAACCAGCTGCTGGTATTAACTACAGTGGGGTTCGGTTTAGAGAACCAACTCTTGCGTTACAAAAAAAAAATTTTACCACGAGATTTGATAAATTAAACTTGTTAGTCTAATTAATCGCCCACATAATGAAATTAGAAGATAATTGTGAGCCGAGAGCCTCACAACAGGTGGTATCAGAGCCTAGTACATCATTAAGATCATTGAATTAGATGAGTGGGGGTAGATCGAGTTCTTCCTGAGTGATTAATTGATTGCATGCTTGTGTGGTATATGTCTTACTGCTTTTGAATTTATATCACCTGATTATGTGAAGAACTGGTAAGGCTATGCCGAGCAGATTTGAGAATTACATGATCTTTGAGAAGAGAATAAATAGCATGTATTGAACGAAGCATGAATCAGAACTCGATCTCTTGAAAAGAAGTACATTGATGTATGCTTATCAGAGGAGGGACTGAGATTGACTTGTCATTGATTGATGAGAAATGATGAACAAGTCTGATGTATAGATATGCCTCCTCGAAGAACAACTAACAGACAGACAAAGCAGGGTAGTACATCGACTGATGTATTGAATGCCGCTGCTACTCCGATGGAAACTTTGTTAAAATGATTCCAGTCGTATAAACCACCTACTTTGACAGGAACAGAAAGTGCTATTGACTGTGAGAATTGGTTAGAAGATATAGAACAGTTATTTGAAGCGCTTGATTATACCGATGATCGTCGGGTGAAATTAATTATACACTAGTTGCATGGTCTTGGGAAAAGTTGGTGGGTGGCAACGAAGAAAGCACTGGAAAATCAGGGCACAGTGGTTACTTGGACAGTGTTTAGAACCGCTTTTTACCAGAGATTCTTCCCAGTTTCTTATCGGAAGGATAAGGGAGTAGAATTTGCGAATTTGAAACAGGGGCAATTGAATATTGAAGAGTATGTTGCCAAGTTCACGAGCTTGCTCAAATTTGCCCCACATGTTGCTATCAGCGATGAAGCACAAGCCGATCAGTTTCTAAATGGGTTGAATCCAGATGTGTTCACCTTGGTGAATACTGGGAGACCCAATACTTTTGCGGATGCACTCAATCGCGCAAAAGGAGCAGAAGCTGGTTGAGACAACGAAGATCACAATTTGCACCACCAGATGCAAGAGCATCACAGGAGAAATTTCAAAATCCACCACCCCCTCGATTCGATGCTGGAAGCAGCAGTAGTGGAAATAAAAGTTACTTTAAGGGGAAAGTAAAACAATTTAAACGATCGGGTACCAGGTAAGACGGAGGCAGTGATCAATTGGCCTAGATCGAAATCTGTGCCAGAAATTCGAAGTTTTATGGGTCTTGCAGGATATTATCGAAGGTTTATTCAGGATTTCTCGATTATTGCAAAGCCTATAACTCAGTTGACACAGAAAAATGTACCATTTGTTTGGTCAGAGGCTTGTGAAAACAGTTTTCTTGAATTGACAAAAAAGGTTAACTGCAGCACCAATCTTGACAATCCCTTCGGTTGAGAGAAATCTGATCTCCAGTAGAAGCAGATATTTGAATTCAGCAGTAGCGCCTGTTGGTGAAAGCTGATCAGCAGTTGATGGCACGAGAGTAAAACGCCGCCGTTTCGTGGAACCAGCAGTTGCACGATGAATTGGTTACTGAAGCAGAAGGGATGATACGTTGTCGTTTCGATCTTAGAGTTTGCTGCTGGCAGGCTTGGCTTTTAGCGCGAGAGTGATCGAGAGAGCGACACGTGTTGGTCAACATTTTTGAGTGATTGACTGCGGGATCAGCAAATGCGTGAGTTTAGAGTGATCAGATGCTGGTTTGGGAAACCAGTCGTAGAAGTGGAGCGACGTCGTTTCGTTAAGTTGAAACGCTGCGTTTTGAGTGTTGCGTATGGAACCAGCAGCGAGGGGTTGTTGTGAGTAATGCGTTGTGACTGGAGAACCAGAAGGTGGTAGCGATGCTGACGTAACCTTTACGATGTCGTTTGGATTAGTTAACGCGTCGTTGTTTTGATTGATTTTGCGTGACCAGCCGTTGGTATTTGCTCGAAGAGATCTGGTACCAGCTTTTGGTTGTTTAGAAAACGATAGATGTACCAGCTGGTGGAGTGCAACGATGTCGTTTAAGTTAGTTGGAACGGTGTCTTTTTGGGATGTTTTCTCGTGAATGCTTCGACTGGTTGTTGCTGCTGGTTTTAGCGAAAGAAAGAGAAGGCACCTGCTGGGAGATTGTTTACTGTTCATGTCGGCTGGATTGGTGATCAGAGACGAAGGAATTGAGATATATATATATATAGAAGTGTTGTGATGCGTCTCACCAAGGTTTGGGGTGTGTGCTAATGAAGCAAGGACATGTGATTGCATATGCCTCGAGACAACTGAAACCACATGAAATTCGATATCCAATGCATGATCTTGAATTGGTAGCGATTGACTTTGCACTGAAAACATGGCGACATTATCTTTATGGTAAGAAATTTGAAATCTTCTTTGATCTTAAGAGCTTGAAGTATCTGTTTTCCCAGGCGGAGTTGAATATGAGACATCGGAGATGGCTGGATTTACTGAAAGATTTTGACTGTGAAATTAAGTACTATCTAGGAAAATCAAATGCAGCTGCTGATGCTCTGAGTAGAAAGGTTTGTGCGTTGTCCTTAACTACAATGGGCATGTCCCATTTGATAGAGGATTGCTGTACTTCTGGATATTTATTTGAGATAGAGAGAAAGACGATGAGAATTTGTGCTATAAGTGTTGAACCCGAGTTATTGATTCGAATAAAGGATGCACAAAAGAGAG
>KQ989742.1:107741-127569 GCA_001598015.1 Dorcoceras hygrometricum | reverse complement strand
TCTGAAATTCAAAGGTTAGATACAATTATGGCAATATCGTATGATCAGATCCGAAAAACACTGGCTCTGATACCACTGTTGGGGATCCGGATCCGCCCCCCGGCGAGGCAGCGGAAGAACATAGAATAAACAGCCGGGAGACGATCAATACGAAAAATCAATAACAATTATCGACATACATAGGGGGTTCAAAACCACTACCTTGCTGGCACTTGTGCCTGGCTCCAACCGTAGTTACAATAACGTCGGCTCTTCTCGGTAGATTGTGGTAGAAATCGCCAATCTGGTCCACGACCAGAAACGAGACTCCTTCGTCAGCCTGCACTAGAAGGACGGACGAGATCAACACGAACTAATTCTCCTCGTCGAATTGGCCGGAAACAATTTTCCGGCGAAGAGAAGCGGCGGCGGCGGCGGCGCATGGAGGCGGCGGCTTGAGAGAGGAGAGGGGCGGCGGTATCTAGGTTTAGGGTTAGGTTGTGTAATGTCATGTGTACAATGAAGTTATTAAGTCTAATTAAATAGACTTAATGATGGACTTGGACCGGCCCAACGGGCCCGGATCCAATGACGATATCCATCGCTGCGACTTCATTGTAACTCCGATCGCCGATCAGATCGGACCGATCGACTCAGTTTCCAAAACTGAATGTTATGATGTGAAAAACGATTTTTCAGATCATCCAACCCTAAATTGCAAAATGACCGTTTTGCCCCTCAACAGCGGGAAACCCCGATTTGACCCCTGTTGACTTTTAGGAAGTCGCACTCCCCAAAATCCTCTTCTCGTGCTCAACACATTGAGCTGAGTATCCATGCGGGAATCTCAAATCTAGTACTTGTGTGACCCTCAATGGTTCAAGGATACAGCTAGCCGTGGGCCCACAACCATTGTGGCTCCGGAATCACAATTCCAGACTTGCCCATCGGATCATGGTAAAGCGTCTAGCAACATCATCCCATGATCCCCTAGGTATCACTGATAGTGCCTGCAAGAACCAGTTGGTCGTGGTTAGCGTACAGTACGGTCCTTTCAATCCATATATCCCGATCAGATCAACGACCATTGGTAAATCGAGAGTCGCTATAGATCCGATAGCTATGCATACATCTTGGAGATCAAATAGTGACATCACGAGTGCAACTAGGTAAACACATTTACCTAAAACACTTCTAGTACTCTGGCCAGATATTTATACACTATTATCCCCTAGCATAGGATATCCACGCATGTCTGCGACCGGTGAATCCTCGACAACGATGCATCGATAAAGTCTGGTTGTCTAGTAGATTTTCGATGAAGGACATGGGTGAAGCATCCTATATTTGGAATACAGATCTATCGGGATAGATTGAAAAGGATGCTCGGACTCACCCAAGCTACCTACATTGATACCATACTTAAGCGGTTCTCTATGAAAGAGTCCAAGATAGGACACCTACCTATGTGCCACGGGGTCACTCTATCTAAGTCTATGTGTCCGAAGACTGATGAGGAGATAGAGAGTATGACACGTGTGCCATATGCCTCGGAAATAGGTAGTATTATGTATGGCATGATCTCAACTAGACCGGATGTCGCATATGCTCTGAGTGTCACGAGCCGCTACCAGGGCAACCCCGGTCAAATGCATTGGAAGGCCGTGAAAGATATTCTTAAATACTTACGAAGGACTAAGAATATGTTCATGGTCTATGGGGGTGGTGAACTGAAATTGGAAGGCTACACTGATTCTTGCTTCCAATGTGACGTGGATGATATGAAGTCTACCTCTGGATTTGTATTCATGCTCAATGGTGGTGTTGTCTCTTGGAAGAGTTCCAAGCAAGACACCATCGCGGATTCAACCACTGAGGCTGAGTACATCGCAGCATCAGCTGCTGCTAAGGATGCGGTTTGGATAAGAAATTTCGTCCAAGAGTTGGGCATCATCCCTGATGGAGTTGGTCCAGTCCCGGTGTACTGCGACAACACGGGTGCCGTTGCGCAAGCAAAGGAGCCTAGGTCTCACCAAAGATCCAAACATATACTGAGGAAATACCACATAATCCGGGATATTGTGGCTAGAGGTGACATAGCAGTTGAGAGAGTCGCCTCTGCAGACAACATTGCTGATCCTCTTACGAAGCCCTTGCCAGGACCGTTGTTTGAAAAACATCGCGAAACAATGGGATTGCGTCTGATGAGTAGTTGGCTTTAGGGCAAGTGGGAGATTGTTAGAGTAGATGCCCAACTAGCCAACTTGTGGCGTGTGGGTTTTATTGACTCTTGTGTATAACGATCTTTATTTATGATATACGCATTTCATTATGGCATTCTTTACTTTCATTATGATTATAATGTTAACAATTGTGTTGGATAAAGACCTAGAATGCACCATAGTGTATGTTAGATGTGATAGTGGATGTGATGGCTATCATGAAACACATCTAATAGTCACTGTGTATTCTGAACACGTTCCTAGTCGATTGGGCAATCAAAATGAGGATAAGGCCGCCCGAGCTTGAGACTAGCATCTGCGATGTGATGTACCATGTTTCATTGGTAGGGAACATTGTGATGTTCTGAGCATGCAGATGGATAGTGACCTGGTGATCTATCGAACAACCCTCGTTCGGACTTTTCAAGTGGTTACCATTTGTCGAGTGGATAAGTTCGAGGTCTTGGTTGTACTGATTAGTCCTCACTACTCGAAACGTCATTGAGACTCTACATGATAGGCGTCTCACTTTGACCCGTTTACCGACTCACTTGGGGTCATAAGGTGGAGGGATTGGGTGAGGTCCCGATGCATGTAGGATTCGATGCTTCGTTGTCGAGGATTCACCGCTCGCTTTCATGCATGGATATCCTATGCTATCTGAGGGGATAATAGTGTATGAATCTCTGGCCAGAGTACTGGATGTGTTTTAGGTAAATGGGTTTACCTAGTAACACTCGCGATGTCACTATTTGATCTCCAAGATGTATGCATAGTTATTGGATCTCTAGCGACTCTCGATTTACCAATGGTCGCTGATCTGATCGGGATATATGTATTGAAAGGACCGTACTGTACGCTAACCACGACCAACTGGTTCTTGCAGGCACTATCAGTGATACCTAGGGGATCATGGCGCGATGTTGCTAGGCGCTTTACCATGATCCATTGGGCAAGTCCGAAATTATGATTTCGGAGTCACAATGGTTGTGAGCCCACGACTAGCTGTATCCCTGAACCATTGAGGGTCACACAAGTACTGGATTCACGATTCCCGCACGGAAACTAAGCTCAATGTGTTGAGCATAGGAGGAGAATTTTAGGGAGTGCGACTTCCTAAAAGTCAACGGGGTCAAATTGCGATTTCCCAAAGTTGAGGGGCTAAACTGTAATTTTGGACTAGGTGGTCTGAATTCGCATCATAATATTCAGTTTTGGAAACTTCGTCGATCGGTCCGATCTGATCGTAGATCGGTCCGATCTGTTCGTCGATCGGTCCGATCTGATCGTCGATCGGTCCGATCTGATCGTCGATCGGAGTTATGATGAAACCGCAGTGATTTAAATGAACCGAATGTTCATATGGACCTGGGCCTGACCCAAGTCCAACGGGCCGGTTCAAGCCCATCATAGGTCTATATGTTGATATGACCTAGGGCTACAATCATAACTTGAACACACATCAACCCTAGCCTCCAACCTCACAAGCGCCGCCCCCTCTCCTTCGACCACCTCACGGCCGCCGCCCCTCCGCCACCGCGCCGCTGCACCGCCGCTGTGATCGGACTTGTTCCGATCGTCTTTTCAAGTTGATTCCGTCCGTGGCAAAATTCATCAGCTCTTCTAGTGCAGACAGACGGAGGATTCTTGTTTCCAGTCGTGGACCTGATTAGGAGGATCTACCGCCGCCTACATTTCAAGAGCCAGAATTCCCTGTGAATCTGGTTGGAGACAGGCGCCTAGACGCCAGCAAGGTAACGATTCAAACATCATATGTATGTTTATCGTTGATTGTTTGATGTGTATTGAACGTTTCCGGGGCATTTTTTTAAACTTCCGCTGCGCCCCCGGGAAACGGGATCCGGATCTGCCATTGTCGCCAACATATAATTGAGGTTAGTTGAGGAAGCCTTATCAGATTTAATTTGTACTACTCATACCAATAAAGTGCATCTTTTTTTCGGGAGCTCATCACTTAAGAACTCCAAAGTTAAGCGTGCTTGACTTGGGACAATTTTGGGATGGGTGATCCTCTGGGAAGTTTCTCAGGGTGCGTGCGAGTGAGAACAAAACACGTTGAAAATATCAGTGTTGGTACAGTGGGGGCAGTCGTTAAATCTGGGGTGTTGCATTCACAATTCCCTCTGTTGTAGTATAAAGATTTCCACCTCTTTCTTCATCATGCTGCTTCCATTTGAGAATTTGTTCATCCCTCTCTTGACCCTCTCTAATCCGATCTTGAAGCGTAGATTGGATTATAAGAACAGCTAGTCTTGCAGCACACTGTTGCGTAATTACTCCTAGCTCAAATCTCTTGATTTTTTCGCTAACTGTATCTGAACTGAAAGTTGAGCTAATCCCACAGCTCTTCTTCTTAATGCATCTGCTACTACGTTATCTTTGCCAAGGTGATAGTTAATCACGCAATCATAGTCTTTAACAAGTTCTAGCCATCTTCTTTGCCTCATGTTAAGCTCTTTCTGGTAAAGAAATACTCGAGGCTTTTGTGGTTTGTAAAAATTTTGCATTTTTCCCCGTACAGGTAGTGCCTCCAAATTTTCAATGCGAAAACCACTGTTACTAGCTAGAGTTCATGCTTAGGGTAAGTATTTTCATGAATCCTCAGATGTCTAGAAGCATAGGGAATCACTCTTTTATCTTGCATTAAAACAACTCCTAAACCTGTCTTTGAGGCATCTGTATATATCGTGTAATTCCCTTTTCCAGATGTCAATGTTAAAACAAGGGTTTCTAACAATGCCTGCTTTAACCTCTCAAAGCTGGGCTGGCATTATGAGACCAATCGTACTTAACATTCTTCTTGGTCAATGACGTTAAAGAGACAGCTACTTTGAAAAATCTCTCAATAAAACGACGGTAATTGTGAGACCCAAAAGATTAGTAGAGCAATTAATTTAATTAATCAGGTTTAGCATAGATCGGATTAGGCGTGAGCTGATCTGGGACGGTCCAGCTCTGAGCTGGTATGCTTAATGTACGTAAGCTGGTCTGGAGCAGATTAGAGCTCGATGATTTGAAGGAGAGCGAGCTGGTCAGTGCATGGAACAGATCTGGGTTAGTTTTCGTAGAATGGTCCGAGCTGGATGGTTGGATTGCTTATATATTGTTGTCGCAAGCTACTCTAGGTACGCTAAGCTGGATATTCGAAGCAGGTTCCGAAGCGAGCTTGCCGGGGCTGCAATCTAATAGTACTGTGCGGACCGGCCTGGTTTGAGGGTTTAGTGTAGACCGGCCTGGTTCGAGGGTTTAGTGTAAATCGGTGCGGTTCATGGGTATCAGCTTAGGCAAGAGCTGATAGTGTGCGAGCTGTCTTCTTGCGCGTGATCTGGTGGTCGTGAGCTAAGGTGCGGTGCAACGTCGTTTATGTGATGTCAGCTTAGACGCCAGCTGGATGGTACACGTGAGCTGGCCAACGTGTAATCTGTTTTATGGCTGTGAGCAGTCGCATGCGTGTGATCTGTTCTGGTAGCGCGAACTAGATGACGTGTACCAGTTTGTACCCTGAGCTGTAGATGGCCACTGTTCACCAGATCGCGGGAGACTTATTTATGGAGGACGTTGACCGTGCGATAGCCATTCTTTCCAACACTTAGAAAATATTTCCTCTTGAGAGCTCGACTTCCCAACCCGTCGTAGAACCCTAGCTACTATTCACCATAACCTATTTCCTCCGATTCCCGACAGTAGACGATGCAGGGAGCAAGATTGGTAGCATTGAGTTCCTCTTTCCAAGACGCTTCTTAATATACCTTTTTCAAAGGCTTTGGTGGACTGGAAGAGTGAACGCAAAGGAGCTACAGTGTGCTATTGGTTCGTATTCCGGCCGATTGGTTCTTCCGTTCAGATAGTGCTTTCGAGTAAGTGTTAGATCCTCCCTTACGCTTTGTTTAGAGCTATCTGTTGTGCTCGAAGGGTAGGATAGAACTGGGTTGAGCTGGTGGCTCCCAGTTTGGTATTCTGTGCTTACTGTCCCTGAGCTGATTATTGTGTTTGGCTAAACAGGTTTCAGATCTGAGTTGTTCGGGACTCTTGTTGTGGTAATTGTAGCAGAAGCTAAGGTACGGATTGAGCTTGTATTACAGCTTTGGGATAAGCTTGGATATACGTTTATGCTTGCTGGTATGTGTGCAGTGTGTATGCTATCGTTTTTTTGTTGCTTGCTGCTGTTCTGTGCTGGTTGTTGCAAGCTATAGTTGTGCATACATGCATTTCTCTTGTTGAGATCATATCCTGTTAGCCGTTTGTTGTTGTGCTAACCCGTGTGTACCAGGATGCTTCTATTGAGGACGAGCGGCAATACCGTGCTCCTCATCTCCCTGTTGATCTAGTTGTTAGCCGCTATGAGACGAGTGGATAGCTACCACGCTCTCATGAGCTTTGGAAACAGCAGGTTGAGTAATCTGGCTTATGCTTCTGGTACAGTATGTTGGGACGAGTGGATAGCTACCACGCTCTCACACACCTCGTGGCCACTTCTCTCTTTCGACATGCGTAAGCGGTTGGGTTGTTCTTGAGCTCCTTTGGCTTCCTGTTTCGATTCTAGCCTACTGCCTTTGCATTATTCTACCCTCATGCATAGCACATTCATCTATATTTGCTGCTGTCTAATTGTTGTTTTATGGTTCTCTCCGTACTGGGGTTTGACCCCGTCCCTTTGGGGCTGTTTGGTTTGTTGTGTACCATTATATATATATATATATATATATATATATATATATATATACATGTATTGGTGTCGTTGCCAGGGAATTCCCTGTGCTACCGTTGTAAATAGATTTGGTTTCTGCTGGTTTTGTATGCCGATACTTGTTGTATTTTGTAGCCGTGGTGTGCAGTTTTTGGTTGTTGTAAAACCAATATTTTGAGTATAAGTATATTTTGAAATTATGTTTTCTAAGTCAAGACAAAGCGAAAAATTTTAGCCACTATTTGATGCTTCCGCGTTTGTAATATGTGTTTAATCTCTGTTTTGTGCACCGGGCTTGACATTAATAACCTGCGAGTCCTAAGAAACTACAAACCTCTATAACGCTTTTAGGTACAGACCATTCCCGAACTGCTTCTGCCTTCATGGGATCTACTTCTACCTCGTACTTAGAAATTATATGACCAAGAAAAACAACCTTTTCAGTCCAAAATTAACATTTAACAAATTTAGCAAATAATTGCTTAATCCTCAAAATTTGCGATGTTACTTTAAGTTGGTCTGCGTGTTCTTCTCTAATCTTAGAGTAAATAAGAATGTTATCAATAAAAACAATCACGAATCTATCTAGAAAAGGTTGGAACACCCCCTATTCATTAAATCCATAAATACAGAAGGCGCATTAGTTTCTGATAGTTTCTCCTTTCAAGAGTGTGATGAGATTTAGGCTTAAGGGTAAATTAGCTTCTAGGTTTGTTGGACCGTTTGAGATTGTTGAGAAGATTGGATCCTTAGCTTATCGATTGCAATTGCCTGCTGAGTTAGCAATGATGCATGATGTCTTTCATGTATCAATGTTGAGGAAATATGAGCCAGATCCGTCCCATGTGCTAAGGACTGATGAAGTAGAGCTGGATCAGACCCTGAGTTATGTTGAATATTCAGTGCAGATTCTGGATAGGAAGGAGAAGCAGCTGAGAAATAAGACTATTCCGTTGGTGATGGTCCAATGGAGTTGTTTAGGTATGGCTAAGCAGGTGGTAGCTACGTGATTGTTCGAGCAGTTTCTGTTAGGTGTTCGTAGAGAGCTGTTGGAGCTGTGTTCTCGTGCGTAAGCTGCTGGACGTGTACCCTTGTGTGATCTGTTGAGGTAGCAGTGTTGTAGAGAGTGAGGTTCGGATTGAGCTACTACTTACAGCCTTGAGATGAACATGAGAACATGTTATGTATGTGTTTACGTGCTGTGTTCTATGCCTGAGCAGTGTTGTTCTTATCTGCATGTGAGTGATAGCTGTTTGAGCGTGCGGATATGATATATTTCATTCTGTTTTGATCTGATTACCATTTGCATTCACGCATTTCATATTGAGCTTGATTCCTTGGTACCGTGATTGGCTGGCTGAGTTGTTTCCTTCTGCATGAAGTTTTAAGAAAATATTTAATGAAAAATATACTTTTATGCATTTAAATGTTTAGAAAATCTATTTGAGTACAATTATGTTAATGCATGTTATTGAATTATCTAGTATTTTTTATCTAAACTCTGTTAGAGTAGATGCCCAACTAGCCAACTTGTGGCGTGTGGATTTATAGACTCTTGTATTTGACAGTCTTTATATATGATATTCGTATTTATTTATGGCATTCTTTACTTTCATTGTGTTGTATGATGATTAACAATTGCGTTGAGTAAAGACCTAGAATGCGCTATAGTGTATGTTAGATGTGATAGTGGGTATGACGGCTATCATGAAACACATCTAACACTGTGTATTCTGAATTAGTTCCTAGTCGATTGGGCCGTCAAAATGAGGATAAGGCCGCCCGAGCTCGAGACTAGTATCTGCGATGCGAAGTACCATGTTTCATTGGTAGGAAACACTGTGATGTTCTGAGCATGCAGATAGAAAGTGACCTGGTGATCTATCGAACTACCCTCGTTCGGACTTTCCAAGTGGTTACCATTTGTCGAGTGGACAAGTCCGAGGTTTTGGTTGTACTGACGACCAACTGGTTCTTGCAGGCACTATCAGTGATACCTATGGGATCATGGGGCGATGTTGCTAGACGCTCTTATCATGATCCGATGGGCAAGTCCGGAATTGTGATTCCGGAGCCACAATGGTTGTGGGCCCACGGCTAGCTGTATCCCTGAACCATTGAGGGTCACACAAGTACTGGATTCGAGATTCCCGCACGGATACTGAGCTCAATGTGTTGAGCGTAGGAGGAGGATATTTGGAAGTTATACTTCCTAAAAGTCAACAGGGGTCCAATGGGCCGGTTCAAGCCCATCTACCAACTTTATTAATAAATATGGTTAGGGCTTAATGAGACACCACAACTAATTGCATAACCTAAACCTAGCTCCTAAGTGCGCCGCCCCTCCTCCCAAAACATCCCCTCGGCCGCGCCGCCGCTCGCCGGCCCACGCGCCGCCCGCCGTTGATTGATCGGACTTGCTCCGATCAGTTTTTCGAGGAGAATCCGTCCGCGTTGATCTCGTCAGACCTTCTAGTGCAGGCTGATGAAGGAGTCTCCCTTCCGGTCGTGGACCTGATTGACGAATCTACCGCCGCCTACCGAGAAGAGCCAGTCTCCTTGCGATTCTGGTTGGAGCCAGGCGCCTGTCGCCAGCAAGGTAACTGACTAAACGCCCTATGAATGGTTCATAGTTTGCAGTAGATTTTAATTATATTGAACGTTTCCCGGCCTAATTTTATTCTTCCGCTGCCTCGCCAGGAGACGGGATTCGGATCCGCCACCGTTACCCCAACAAACTCTGTACTTGTTGAGTCTTTAGGCTCACTATGTTTGATTGTTGCATGTGATGTGATGGCTGAGATCGAGGGATAGGACCATTGAGCGGCTGACAGTCCAGCGAGGCACTCGACCCAGCGACCTCACGTTTTCTACAAATAGTTTGAATGATTATTTTATTAACGCATGAGTTTGGAATACGTTACGTGGAGAAAATAGTTTTTTTTTTTTGAGTTATGCTTTTTTTTGAGATTGAGTTGATGAATTATATGATTGTTGGAACTTTTGAATCTTTCAAATATTATTTATAACATATATCAGTTTTAATTTTGTTGAAATTTTACATGAACATAATTCATTTAAAAATTTTACTAGCTTAATATTTTTTAAAAAAAATAATTCCGCAGTAATTTTATTAGAAAATGAGAGTGAGGGTGTTTCACTTTGACTTGATTATACGTTTTAACCAAACTGACTCAGCTCAGCACTTTGCTGATCTGAACTCATAGCACTCTCAAATTTAACGAAACAGACTCTGTTAAAGATTTATATATAAGCTTAAGCTTGAGCTGAATAACTACAATTGGTGTACTTTAGAGAGTTGGGACAACGTAGATTTGAACAATTCAAACGTGTTTTCTTGTTTCAATCATAAAACTTGTACCTTCGTAACCTCAAATCTTCAAATCTCTAGATATTTTTAGACTTGAGATCCAAAGGTAATAAATTTGAAACGGTACTCCCAGCCATTGAATCCTCGTACCTTCGTACTTGAGTATTTAATATGCATTTAATGCAGCCTGTTTACTCCGTACTTATATATTAAATGCTCCTCTTTTAAGCTTGTTATCCCAACAACTCTTAACTAATTTTCTCTCTTTACCGAGTTGTTTTGTTCTGTATAGCGTGCTAAGTTGTTCAAACTATTTCAACTAAGAACTAAACTAACTGCTCTTTGAACTATATTTGAACTACTGCTCTTGAACTTATCTGCTCTTGAACTTATCTACTCTTGAACTTTTTTTCTCTTGAACAACTGCACTTGATCCCCGAGCTGTTCAGTTTCATATCCACTTAGCTGGACCCAGCCTAACTGATCTGCTCTAAAAAACTGCATAAATTGTGCTGAACTGACAATATATAAATATATGAATAAATGGTAGTGAATTGACAATTTTTTTGGTTTACTGAGATTCACACTCCATTTGGTGTGACCGTACCGACCAATGTCGAACATGGTAGTGAGTTGATGGTTTCGGTTACTGTTGGTTCACACTCCATTTGGTGTGCCCCGTAACAAGCCCATCTCGATACGGGCCGATATGGGTTTGAACCGACAAACCGGGTCGAAATCAACCGGACCACTAACCTGGTTCTGGCTTGGAGATGGGTCACAGTTAAATGTGACATGTCTACGTTTGATTCATACTTGGTACAACAGGTCTAAGTATTACTTTTAAGATAAATCTAATAATTGGTCCACATACATGCCAGTCATTGAATCTATTTGAGGTTAATATTCTCCGAATAGTTAAATAAAGCGAATATTTGCAAAAAATTACAATTTTGAAAGAAGTTGTAAAATTTATAGATTATGACAAAAAGGATAATTAGAAATGGTTCGGTTTGAATTCGAAAACAAAATGACTATGAAGATCAAAAGTAGATAATGTTTGATAAATAGATTATTTTAGTACTAATTTTAGTAGTTTATATTTTATTGGTTATATTTTAAAAATAAGTTTTCAAAGTTCAGAATAAACTTATATAAATAATTGAAAAGTATCTGATACATAAGCTCTTTTTATTATCAGATAATAAAATTAATAATTTAAAAATTAATATATTTGGAAAGAAAATAAAAAAATAAATACTCAATATATTTCCCATATATTTAACAAACAACATTCTTAGGGTAAAATTTATCAAACAAACTTTGACAAAATCACGCTAATAATTGATAGAGTTGATAGTTTATAAGCTGTTTGGAAGAGTTTATAAATTCAACCAACAACATAACTAAGTAAAAAGCTAGTTCAAATTTAAAAACACTTAAAATTCATTTTTGTAACAGATAAAAAACCACTTTTTTTAGGTGACTTGCAACCACTACTTTTTTAAGTCTTCCAGGATTCAAGAAACTTGAACTTTAGAAAATTATGTTACATGACTTGATCCAGAGGTGAAAACTTGCAGTGTTTTAGAGTAAGAAGCAACAGGAATGTGCAACCTCAGTTCACTCTAGTTATATACAAATTTACACACGGACTATTCTTCTTACTTTTACATTCATAATCTAGCTAACTCCATAAAAGGGAGAGCAACAAACACAAGTTTACAGCATTCAACAATTATATATCCATACTATCGAATATTTCTCCATCTTCCTCGCGACTCAACTCATCAACAAAAAACCATTCTCCCGCCAAGTTGCTGTGACGAAAGGGCAACAGATCAGGCCAAGAGTGATTTACGTCATAGATGACAATTATGAGCTAGATCTGAATTACCTTAAACAGCTAAAGCGAAAGCTCACAACACGCTTGAGCTTTCTATTGTAGAAAAAGAAATGGTACGTCCATCTGAAAAGATTTAAAGTAACAATAATATAGAACAGAACAGAAATAAATGAAAAGATCAAGTAAAGCAATGTATCAAGGGAGTGGACTAAAGATAGGAAACTCACATGGCTCCTTTTTCGAGGAATGGATCTGCTTCAGCCGCCGGGTTGTAACTGTATATTTCACATTCTGCTAGCTTCACAACCTGCATCAAGAACTTCTAAAAGAATACACGAACAGATAAAGGTTCCAACATTTTTTTTCTTCTCTGTTTAATATGCTGAATGTACCTCATCCAAAGCCTTGTACATTGTCTCGAGCAGGGGTAATGCCACAATATCCATGAGCCACTCCTGCAATCCAAAGTTTGCGAAAACAATGAAGATACTTAAGTAAATACAACCAGTGTACTTTAGCAGAGGCACTACTCCTAAAGCTCGAGATTATGACAATGAAAAGGACCAAGACGATGCCTGGCTTCATTTTCCAAACCTCATTTTTATTCATGGAAATAAAACCAAACATTAAAATATCATTCTCATTGTCCTCCCCCAATATTCACATTTTGCATCCAAGTTATTACTTATATTTGGCAACATCGTAATTGTTTTTTTATTTATATTCACATCTCGCTCCATAAATACTCTACTATTAATTATATTAATATGTTGTAAGCCAATAGGCTACATTTCAAATATTTAAAACACCCTACAGGGTAAGGACAATTTGTATTCGGAGGTTGCAGCATGCCTCTTTCCTCCATAAACCTAAAGATAATTAGATTTAACAAAATACCTTTGACGCCTCAAACATGTAAACATCAAATATCTGCTTAAAACTGTCCCAGCTTTCTTCAGTGAAAAACTCATGAGCTCTCACTGCACTGGTAAACCAAAAGTGGCAGATTGTAGCATAAAATGGGAAACCGTGTATAAGTATCGAGTCAGGGCAAGAACAAAGAGACATGAAATCGAGTTTATGCGGGAAGTGGAGATACTTGAAATCTCAGCTCCTAAAAGAGCGACAGTAATCTCAACTGTCTGTCAAACCATCTGACAACACTCCCAAGGTTTTAAAGTCGGATTACACAGCGGGATGCCATGACGCAAAAAAAGCTGACAATGGCATTACCCATAATCCTCCTCACACATACCCAAATCTGATATAATACAAGACACAGAGTTACCTGAAGTCATAATCTGGATACAGATGATTAAGAGTAAGAAGCAGATAAATCAATGTCTTTCGGCTGCAGCATAAAATAGTAAATTGAAGCACAAATAAAGGAGATAATGCACAGGTGAAGATAGCTTGGATTAATCTGCAACCTGGATCTACTAAATAGATATTCGACAGGTGAAGAAGAGTCCATATCCGAAGATTTTCCAAGATAGTCAAGAATCTGAATTATAGAATTAGAAGTAAAAAGAGATCATTAGAGACTTGTGCAAAGCAAGGATTCATTTACGAATGAGATGGATTCTACAGAACACAAATTGAGAAAGTGAAAACATCTAGATAAGACAAAAGAGCATAACCAATAGCTCGTAGGCCCACAGGAAAATACAATTTCAAGAAAACTTAGGGTGAAAATTGAAATAGTATAACCAGTTTCGTGAGACTACTACAACAACAATTTATGAGGAGTGCGTGCCACATGTATTTGGAAAAAGAAGTTATCATAGAGAGGAAGTATCATTTTATCATGGGCCAAATGAAATGGACACTTGACCCAACAATCAGCCCATCATTGACAAGGAGATTGCAGTCTGTCAATGAGTATCATCTGCACTTCAAACAATTAGCTGCCAGACCTGGATCATTATCAACGGAACACGCGGTCCAAATATGTATCAGCAGCTTACAAGAACATATTGCAGTGGAGGTTTAGCTTCGAAACACAAAACTTTTGAAAGAGCAAATTAGGTCAACAAAGGAGTAAGTTTCACAAGGATAACCATACAAGCAATTCATAAATTACGCAAGTAAATCGTCTGCCAAGAGATCTGTTACAGGGGACCAGAACAGATTGGCATCCTTGTTGGAACTTTCTTCAGCGATCTCCTTACTCATGTTGGGTCCAGTGTCCATTTAGGCCATCACAAATTTATTCTCACTTTGAAGCCATGATCAAATACATAGAGAAAAACTAAACAGAAACCATGGCACTGAAGTTGAACTTGCCTCATTCTCTAAACTGAGAGAGAGTTTCTTATCTGTTCCAGTATGTTTACCTATAAAACACAAAGCGAAAAATTCCAAGTTTTTTATTCACATCAAAGCATATTAGTCTACTCCTTATTTGAATCATACATACAAGAGTAAGCTTCAAGGCATCCTTTGATTGTTCGTTCTCCAAGATTCAAATGACTCAAGAAATGATTGATTCTGCAGAGGGACAAAAAAGCAGTGATAACAGTTCCGGAACAAATCAACGGTTGAAAGAAAAAATTGAAGCACAGCATGCAAACGTATTGTCCGTACTAGTATGCGAAGTTTGCGGAAGAATGAATAATTCGGTCAAATCTTTAAATCTTACCGACCGAGTGGTGTGTATTCCAGGTACTTCATAATGGATAATCAGAAAATCACCAGGCTTCACTCAAATCTAAAGGATCACCAGGATAAAAAGAACTCAGAGTCTGAATTTTATGCGCGTTGCAAAAGTTATAATGATGCCACTGCATGAAGATGCCATTCACAGAACTTCTTTTCCACCATTAATTGGTTTAAAGTTAAACTTAAATTCAAGTACATCAGTATAATGACATCCATTAGTCATACGTCAGACAAGTTTAAAACATTTCCCAGTATTCATCGTGATACATTTGTAAGATGGAAGCTGGTTTCAGACCATTTTATGTTTATTTACGATGAAAGACTAAATTCAATCATTCCAAAGAAACAGCAACAGTTTTGAATGTAAGATCGCAAATTATCATGTCTAAATCAAACTCAGTGGAACTTACCATCCTAATTATAAAAAATAAGTTAGGTGCTAATTTTTAGTAACAACAACGTGAAAACAAGCATTCCAAATTCAACTTGATAGCAGTGTCAAAATAGGTTGATGAAAGGCACATTATCAGGTAAAACTTATGTTCTGGATAAGAGTAGATGGGTGAAAGGCATAAAAATATTTATGTTTTCACCTATATCAAATGCTTAGTTCTTGAATTTCCTTCTGTGTACCATGCAACCCACAAAAAACTGTTTAATAAGTAGAAAGCATAAAAACACACAGCACTTAGCAATCTACATTCAATAAAAGCTTCAAATACATATTTCCCAGAACTCCCAGACAACAATTAGTTATCCTAGCCCACAACACTGGTCAAGTAGACAATTTATCAAACATATGGTCAGCAATGGCTTCCTCATGAAATTGAAACAGAAACCAGAAAATATTTCACACTGCGAGAATCTTCACGCTGAAATTTCATCAAACACATGGAAATCAACGTATTCCTCAGAAAATTTCTATCCACACCACTATCCCACCAACTATTAACTATGAGCAGTTGCACTGACTTCCGTCATAATCACCCATAAACAAATCCATCGAGGAATCTATTATTTTCAAGCCATTAACGTACAAAAGAAACTGCTACAATATTCACCAAACAACATGCCAGGAAACTGACCAATTTCTTCCCCCTGCTGGTTTGCTTAACCAGCTCCTACACATCATCATTCACTGGAATACGAAGGTAATCATAAAAAACTCTACATCACCTTCAACCCCAAAAAAATTGTGAAATTGATAATTATAATCTTCTCAAATCTCCCAATTTAACCCTAAAATTCGGCCTTCACCCACATTTCCAAGAACCCAACACTAATCAAAATAGAAACAATAAAGAGTTACTGCCCTCCAGTCTAACATGTCCAGTCCATTAACATTTTGAACCTCAACCCACAAAATAAACATAAACAATTTCAGGCAAGACAATAAATATTGCAAACAATCACCAAAGCATACAATTCAAAACAATACCAAAACAGGATAAATAAGGGAAAATTTGAAAAAGATTCACTTACCCTTTTGGACGAAAGGTTCGCAGAGGGAAACTTTTGGGGGTTTTGAATTCAAGAACGCGAAATTTTTAATTAACACGCAAGCTCTGTGTAGAATGGTTTAAGGAACATTTAATACGAATATTCCCAAAATAAAGTGACTCGGTTTCGGTTGTTGAGGCTAGATGAGATTCACGTGTACCAAGTCGTAATTTAATGTTTTTTTCAAGTAATAATTATATAAATAATTTATATGCATATTGCACACTTTGATCCATATTTCAATATGTAATTAGAAATCAGTTTCTATATAATATATTTTAAGAATTGATACATGACATAACTGATACTTATTTTTAACTCTATGTAAATGTTATTTTACAATTTATCCTTCCTAATATATATCTATAAAAATTTGATAATGTGGGCGCCAACAATGGGCGCGCCGTGGGCGCCCGAGATGCTCAGCCGAACATCTCATGAAATTTTTCAAAAATTCATGAGATGTTCGGCTGAGCATCTCAGGCGCCCACGCGCGCGTCCATTGTAGACGCCCACTATATCGGTGCTATATATTTATATATATTTTTATGAGATCCACATCATTAATACTTAATTTTACCTACAAAATATCTATTTCAAGATTCAAGATGCCTTATTCGGTCATTTGAATATTTAAAATTTATAAGCAAATACTATATATTGTTCATGTGGTCAATATAATCATCATGTAATATGAATAAAATACTTGTTTTCAAGATTCAAGATACCTTATTCGGTCATTTGAATATTTAAAATTTATAAGTAAATACTATATATTGTTCATGTGATCAATCATGTAATATGAATAAAATACTTGTTTTTGTTTTACAAAGTACCTTATTCGGTCATTTGAATATTTAAAATTTATAAGCAAATACTATATATTGTTCATGTGGTCAATATAATCATCATGTAATATGAATAAAATACTTGTTTTTGTTTACAAAGTACCTAATTTGATATTCAAGATACTTTATTTATCGATTTAACTACTTAACTTTGTGATCATAAAACTAAATATTCAAACTTTATGGGACCGAAAGTAATATTTAAAGGGGGTTAAAACTCTAATAAAACTTTTGAAACATCCACATTTCACAGTTATAAATTACACCTAAATTTAATAAAATAATTATTGATCCAGTTTTTGGATATTTAATTTTTTATTTTAATTCTTTGCCTTGATAGTAGGGATGACAATTGCCCGTGAGTTTGAGACCCCATGGGGAAAACCCAAAAAGGAATATATGTATATATATATATATATATTATTGTTTAATAACATATTGTTCGACAATAACAATAACATATATAATAGTAAATATTATATATTATCCGATATATTAGAATTATATATATAATAATAATATTAAAATAATAATACTATATATAAAAATACTAGAGCCGGGGATGGGGATTGAGATCTCCGATTTATTTGGGCGTGGGGATGGTAATAGCAAAATCGGCCCAGCCCTACCCCATTGCCTTCCTTAGTTGATACCCAATATGTTAAGAAAATATGTTATCATCAAGTAATCACCATAATAAAGTGTGACCTGCATGAGATTTCAATTTCAACTCATAAACATACGGATCAATCATCTGTACTGCTCTAATGTCTGAGACGATCTGTGCTTCGACCTGAATAGAAGAAACGATAAAGTAGTCGTCACCTGACTGAAAAACCGCCATCCTGAAGTTCCCAACTGCTCTTGGACTTCCAAGATATACAGAGATGTCAGCATCGTATTCTGGACTTTCCTACTGAGAGCATCTAACGAGATTCACCCATCCCGGCTGATACTGAATCTCACAATCAAAGTCATTGAGTAACTCCATCCATCGACATTGTCTCATGTTCAAATCGGATTGCGTGAATAGGTATTGTAAGCTCTTATGGTCGGTATATACAACAAAATGCTCACCATAGGGGTAATGGCGCCACATCTTCAACGCAAAATCAATGGCCGCCAACTCTAAGTTGTGAACTGGATAACGAGTCTCATGAGATTTCAACTATCGAGAAGTATAAGCAATCACTCGCTCGTTTTGCATTAGAACGCACCCCAGTCCATTCACAAAGCCCCAGAACACACCACAAAACCACTTGAACCTGCAAGCAATGCCAAAACTAAAGCTGCAGTAAATTTTTCCTTCAGCAATAGGAAACTGGACTCACACCAAACGAACCTACTATCCTTCTGGGTCAACTGGGTCATAGTCCTATCTATCTTAAGAACCATCGATAAAGCATCTATAATAGCCAGCCAACCTTAAGAAACTACGAATCGTGAAGATGTTTTTGGAACACACCCAGTTCACCACAACCTCTACCTTGCTGGGGTCCACTGATATGTCCTGGGATGAAACAACATGACCCAGAAATACAACTCTGTCCAATCAGAACTCACACTTAGAAAATTTGACATACAACTATAAGTCTCGAAGAGTTTGGAGGACTAATCTCAAATGCTCCCTCTTGGTTATAGAGTAGACAAAGATATCATCGATAAACACAAACACGAACTGGTCTATAAACTCTCGAAAAATACTCTGTTCATCAAATCCATTAAGAATTCTAGAGCATTGGTTAGACCAAAAGGTATGACAAGGAACTCATGGTGTCCATACTGTTGGGGCGACGATGGATGTTGCTCCCAGGGCACATCGAAAGTTTTTTTTGTTCCCGAGAACAATCATATGCGAATAAAATCAATAAATTGTTAGAGTAGGTGCGCAACTAGCCAACTTGTGGCGTGTGGATTCTTGTTGACTCTATGTAAAACGATCTTTATTTATGAAATTCGTATTCTTTTATGGCATTCTTTATCGTCATTATTGTTAGAGTAGATGCCCAACTAGCCAACTTGTGGCGTGTGGGTTTATAGACTCTTGTATGAAACGATCTTTATATATGATATTCGCATTTATTCATGGCTTTCTTTATTTTCATTATGACTATAATGTTACCAATAGTGTTGGATAAAGACCTAGAATGCACCATAGTGTATGTTAGATGTGATAGTGGGTATGACGGCTATCATGAAACACATCTAATAGTCACTGTGTATTCTGAACTCGTTCCTAGTCGATTGGGCCGTAAGGCCGCCCGAGATTAAGACTAGCATCTGCGATGCGAAGTACCATGTTTCATTGGTAGGGAACATTGTGATGTTCTGAGCATGCAGATGGATAGTGACCTGGTGATCTATCGAACTACCCTCGTTCGGACTTTCCAAGTGGTTACCATTTGTCGAGTGGATAAGTCCGAGGTCTTGGTTGTACTGATTAGTCCTCACAACTCGAAACGTTATTGAGACTCTACATGATAGGCGTCTCACTTTGACCCGTTTGCCGACTCACTTGGGGTCATTAGGCGGCGGGATTGGGTGAGATCCCGATGCATGTAGGAGTCGATGCTTCGTTGTCGAGTATTCACCGCTCGCTTACATGCGTGGATATCCTATTCTATCTGAGGGGATAATAGTGTATAAATCTCTGGCCAGAGTACTAGAAGTGTTTTAGGTAAATGGGTTTACCTAGTTACACTCGCGATGTCACTATTCGATCTCCAAGATATA
>KQ989742.1:46176-62273 GCA_001598015.1 Dorcoceras hygrometricum | reverse complement strand
ACATGTTCAGAATACACAGCGACTATTAGATGTGTTTCATGATAGCCGTCATACCCACTATCACATCTAACATACGCTTAAGTGCATTCTAGGTCTTTACTCAACGCAATTGTAAATCATTACACACATAATGAAAGTAAAGAACGCCATATTAATAAATGCGAATATCATATATAAAGATTGTTTCATACAAGAGTCTATAAACCCACACGCCACAAGTTGGCTAGTTGGGCATCTACTCTAACATTAAGACCATAAATTGGGCTATGAAGCTTACTGTGAGGACTGTGATTAGCCAAGATGATTAGTGGCTTAATCAATCAGATTAGTGGCTAATCAGCTTAGAGAGTATATGTTGAGGTGGATCAGCTCGGACGCAAGCTGATATTATGTCGTGCTAAGCTGATGATGCAGACAGCTGCTTAAGGTTCCCATTTAGACACGGCTGTGAGCTGTTTGAGAGTTTTGTGCTGATCTTAGGAGAGTGAGCTGCTGAGAGGCTGTAGTAGAACTACACCAGTTTGGAATGCGCTGGATACATAGTTGGAGAGATTCAGCTTAGAAGCTTAATGCGTCATATGCGAGCTGGACCAGATCGGATGCAAGCTGACAAGTAAGCACTGCACTGTGTTGAGCCGTGTTGAGTTTGCGAGCTGAGCTGCGCTGCTGTAGCATGAACCAATCCAGTGCAGCGCTCTGAGCTGATAACATTTTAGGAAGTAGACGAAACATGCAAATTTGAGAGTTACGTCACAAGATGAGTTGACCCTTGAGAGCTGGGTTGACCATCACGAGCTGGTATGAGTACTGTTGGATCTATTTCTACAGATCAGAATCTGAATTTTGATTAACACAAAACCTGCTTATATTTGTCTAACGGCTATTTTGCGATGTGCAGTGCACTTGTTTGAAGAAACAGAGATATGTTCAAGCTGGAACAGTGAGGGGACGCCCAAGCTGGTCGATCAAAGAACATCTAAGTTGGAACGATGAGGGGACGCCCAAGCTGGTCCCACATAGGCTATGCAGGTTCTGCAGGAATCAAGAGCGCAGGAAGCATCAAGCTGGTTCACCAGCTTGACTGAAGAGCAGTGATCAAGCGCAGAGAGATTAAGTGCAGAACGGCTCAAGCGCAGATCAAGTGCAGCGTACAAGTGAGGTGTTCAAGTGCAGAGCCGTATACAAGTTCGATGATCAAGTGCAGGTCTAATCACAGAACACACTTGTAACCAGTTCATCATAGGATCTCAGTCCTTGGGAAGGCTGGATTTGAACTGGGTACTATATCCCAAAGAAGATGGGATATATTCGCTGGTGCTGGATTGCAGCTCAACCAGTGAAAGAAATGTGTGCTTGCCGATGGTTTGGATGATGTGTCTGAATGGACCAAGTTAACAAGAAAGCACACAATGACTCTTGACGAGAAGAATAGAGCTGAGCTGGTAAACCAGATCAGGGAAGAGAAAACCTGATCAAGGATCCCAGAAGCTGGATGCGTATGGGGAAGATGATGATGAAGGAGTCAGCGAGTGTGAACAATGTCAACGCCTGTGATGACGTGAAGGCGGAGATATGAAGGAAGACTCCTTGTCAGGCCCGGTGCACAACACAGAGATTAACCACGCAAAATACAATAACGGAAGAATTTAAAACTGACTAAAATTTTTTGCTTTGGCCTGACTTAGAAGACATAATTTTAAAATACAAGATATTCAAAATATTGGTTTTATAACAACCGAAAACCAACAATAACAGATACACTAACAAATACAAGCATGACTCCCTAACGGGGTACATCCCAAATCAGCAATAGAACATTAAATCCTGACAGGGTATTCCCTGGAGACTGCTCTACTGCCTAATATAAATAATATACATAATTGGGACACTCTATCCACCTCCGGGGGCACCACCAGTTGGGCCATCTCCACGACCAGCTGAAAAACCTGGATAACCTAAACAACACACAGGCAAAAAAAACATCCAGTCCCAGAGGGAAAGGGGTCAAACCGCAGTACGGAGAGAAACATAAAACAACATGCAGATAGAGAAAGATATAAATGCTACGCGATGCATGAGAACATGGAGCTCAAATGATCCAAGAGAACTGTACGCAGCTGGTCAACAGAACAGGAATGGTCTCCGTATGTGTGAGAGAATGGGAGCTGTGAGACCTGGAATTATAAGGATTAATTGTTGGATTAATCGGTTGTAGAGCAGTTCTGGAAATCCCCGTAATTTTGGTGTTTGTATTAGAAATCGGGTTTTGTGGTGAAAGCTGGTATCAGTTGTCGCAGGAGATTAGTACGTCGTCGTTTAGCGTTTGGTGAAGGATGTCAGCAGTTGGAATTTTAGGCGTTGTGTTGAGAAACAACAGCAATGCTGGCATGGCAGGAATCAGCAGTAGCGCTTACGTGGATTCAGACGTCAATGCTAGTCAAAGTTCCTGTAGCATGGAGTGGCGACGTCGTCGTTTTGGTTAGCGCATAGGAATTTCAGCTGTCGCGAGAGATAAGCTTTTGCATAGCGATCAGCAGTGGTTAGCGATCAGATGATGAGTTCTGAGCGACGCCGTTTTATTTAGTTGAAACGCAGCGTTTTGGATATCAGCTGGTGGTCGCGTTATACGTTTAATGTTGAGGAATTTGTTGCGTTATTTTATCCAGTTGCTGGTTTAGGTGAGCAGCTGTCGACAGATATGATGACGTGTGCTATGCGACGTCGTTTGGTTAAGTTGATGCAACACCGTTTTGTTTAGCGTTTTTCGAAGGATTCAGCTGTTGGTTTATTTTGCGATTGCTGGTTGTGTTAACAGCAATGCCTGCTGGTTGGGTTCTCAGCATTGTCGACTGGTTTTGTTGGTGGAGTTGTTCTTGTTGCTGTCAGCTGGTGAGAAGTGTATATATGAGAAGACTTGGTCTTCAATTTGATTAACAGATTCCATACTTAGCGATATATTCTCCCGATTGTTGTTCGTTGCTTCGAACCCTAGAACACTGTTCACCGTAGCATTTCTCCGGCAATTACCATCGTTTCCGGTCACCGCTTAGTACGTTTGAGGTAGCGCTGGACTCCTCTCATGAAACTCTTTCATTCTATACCATTCTCGGAGGCTGTGGTTAGCTGGTAGTAAGATCGTGAAGTTGTTTACTTCGGCCGTGTGTTCGCTATTCAGGTAGCCGTTCGAATTAGCGAAGATCTTACCTTAGAGCTTGGTTATTGAGCTTTCTGTTGGGTATAATGATAGAGTAATTGCTGTTTGTAGTGTATAACTCCCAGCCGTAAGTTACTGTGAATTACCGTGACCTTCTGTGTAGCTTTTGATATCTGTGCATTGTGCTTTAGCAGGTTTCAACCAGATCTCTCGGGTCCCTTGTTGTGGTAATTGTGCTCAGAATTACGGTACGGATTTGGAGCTTGTGAATCAGCAGGTTTATGGCTTGAGTGAATTGTAGTTGCTGATATCGTGAGATGGTTGTGTATGTTTACTGTTGTGATTGCTGTTTTCCATATGTGCTATGCTAGTTGTTGCATACACGCATTATCATTTAATTCGCTATTGCAGCCATTGATTTGTTGTTTTTGCTCTGTTTTCTTACCAGGATGCGAGGGCGAGCGGTGATTCCGCACTCTCATCTCCCTGCTGGGATTTGTTAGCCCCTATGCGCCGAGTGTGGCCACACATATCTATTGCAGATTCCGTTGATCTGTGCATTGAGTTCTTTGTCTCCCTTCCTTGGTTGTAGCCTTCGGCTGTTGTCCCTGGTCTCATGCATAGCATCTACATTTTATTCTTGCTGTTTACTGCTGTTTTGTAGTTGCTCTCCGTACTGGGGTTTGACCCCATGTGGCCATGTCCCTCTGGGGCTTGGTTGTTTTGTTGTATGTGTTGTTTTCAGGCAATCCAGGTTTTACAGCTGGTCGTGGATTTCACCCAGCTGGAGGTGCCCCAGGAGGTGGTTAGAGTGTCCCTTTTATGTATATTATTTATATGCATTAGTATCATCGCGGGTGGGATGTCCCGGGTGATGCTTAGTTTATTATAGCTGGCTGATATCCAGGGGATACCATTTTCTGTGCTGCCTTGTTGTGTTGTAGCCTTTAATTGGTTAGTTTTGTAAACTGGGATATCTATTTTGAGTATTGTCGTATTTAGCTTGTGTTATGTGATTTTACTCTGTTGTGAGCACGAGGCCTGACAGGAGCTACCCACGCGCTCGATCACACATGGTACCCAACACAAACAGATCAGGAATGGCCGCAACTCATGTGAGAGAAATGGGAGCTGCCCATGTGCTAAATCACATGAAATATCAGCACCAACTAGAACAGAAAGGCCATATCGCATGTGAGAGAATTGGGAGCTATCCAAGCGCTCAATCACATGCATCCTGTCAACAAGGATTAGCTCAAAGCAGACAACAACAGATCAGGGGTTCTCACAGCAGGCTGTTAACAAAGGCTCGCAAAGGAATGAGCAGAATAACATGACATGCGTGTATGCATAATAACAGCCTGCAAGATAACATACACAAACAGATGCAAGAAACAACGCAAGAATAACAGCATACACACTGATCAACATAACAACACACGCTCATTTATACACAAGTCCATCTCGAAGCTGTAATCATAAGCTCACATCCGTACCTTCACTTCTGAGCTACAATTACCACAACCGAGGTCCAGAGCAATCAGATCTGAAACCTGATAAGCCAAACAACAACAACCAGCTCAGAAACGTAAAGTACAGAAACTCTAACTGGGAGCTACGAGCTCAACCAGCTCTGTCCTACCCTTCGAGCACAACAGATAGCTCCAATCGAAGTGCAAGGTAGAATCTAACACTTACCCAAAGAGTACCTGAACGAAATAACCAATCGGATGAAACTCCAATTGCAGCCATTGCTGACTTTGAGTACGAGAATTGTGTATTTGATGTGGACTGAACAAAGCAAACCAGTTTGAACTAATACAATGCAATCTCCACAATACTTATGTTCAAACTTCTTTGTTCGTCTGAGATGGTTTGTCACTGAGCTGGTCACTTCTCAACTAAGCTTCTCTTGATCTTATCTACACTTGACCTGATCTTGCTCCAAGCTGGTGAACCAGCTTGGGTGTCCTCTGCGATCTGGTTGTCCTTTGCTGGACCAGCTCCGGCGTCCCCTCACTGTTCCAACTTGGACATATTCTCAATATGCTCTTGGTTCGATCTGCTACAGTGCTTTGTTCTAGCTCGCTTATTAGCTGCTACATTTATCTTCATCCAGCTCGCTTCTATCTCTGTACCAGCTCGCTTCCGATCTGGTTCGCTGTACACTTAGTACAAATCATTAGTAAAGTTACAGCAGGTTTTGTGTTAATCAAAATTAAGATTCTGTTCTGCAAATACAAATCCAACATAATCCGTAGTGGTGTCATCCTTGGAACTCTTACAAGGGACAACACCTCCATTGAGCATGAAAACAAATCCAGAGGTTGACTTATAGTCATCCACATCACTTTGGAAGCCAGAGTCAGTGTAGCCTTCCAGTTTTAATTCTCCACCCCATAGAACATGAACATGTTCTTAGTCCTTCTTAAGTACTTAAGAATATCCTTCACGGCTTCCAATGCATTTGGTTGAGGTCGGCTTGATCTCTGCTCATGACACTCAGAGCACAGGTGACATCAGGCCTAGTAGATATCATACCATACATTATGCTACCTATTGCCGATGCATACGACACAAGTTTCATAATCTCTATCTCCTTGCCAGTCATTGGAGACATCGACTTGGATAGAGTAACACCGTGACACATAGGTAGATGTCCTCTCTTGGACTCCTCCAACGAGAAACTCTTAAGTATGGTTTCTATGTAGGTCGCTTGGGTGAGTCCGAGCATCCTCTTCAATTTATCTCTATAGATCTGAATTCGTAGAATATGGGATGCTTCACCTAAGTTCTTTCATCGCAAACTTTCCAGAGACCATACTTTTGTTGACTGCGGCATCCATATATCATTACCAATGATTAGAACATCAACGTAAAGTACAAGGAACGTCAACATCCTTTATCAACTTCCTATACACACACGGTTTATCCGAGTTCTTGACGATCTCAAAGTCCTTAATAGTTTCGTCAAATCTCAGGTTCCAACTTCTTGATGCCTACTTGAGACCATAAATTGAGCTATGAAGCTTACTGTGAGGACTGTGATTAGCCAAGATGATTAGTGGCTTAATCAATCAGATTTAGTGGCTAACTAATGGAGATGAATCAGCTTAGAGAGTATCTGTTGAGGTGGATCAGCTCGGACGCAAGCTGATCTTATGTTGTGCTAAGCTGATGAAGCAGACAGCTGCTTTGGGTTCCCATTTAGACACGGCTGTGAGCTGTTTGAGCGTTTTGTGCTGATCTTAGGAGAGTGAGCTGCTGAGAGGCTGTAGTAGAACTGCACCGGTTTGGAATGCGCTGGATACATAGTTGGAGAGATTCAGCTTAGAAGCTTAATGTGTCATATGCGAGCTGGACCAGATCGGATGCAAGCTAAAAAGTAAGCACTGTACTGTGTTGAACCGTGTTGAGTTTGCGAGCTGAGCTGCTGCTGCTATAGCATGAACCAATCCAGTGCAGCGCTCTGATCTGATAACATTTTAGGAAGTAGACGTAACATGCAAATTTGAGAGTTACGTCGCAAGCTGAGTTGACCCTTGAGAGCTGGGTTGACCATCACGAGCTGGTATGAGTACTGTTGGATCTATTTCTACAGATCAGAATCTGAATTTTGATTAACACAAAACCTGCTTATATTTGTCTAACGGCTTTTGTGCGATGTGCAATGCACTTTTTTGAAGAACAGGGATATGTTCAAGATGGAACAGTGAGGGGATGCCCAAGCTGGTCGATCAAAGAACATCTAAGTTGGAACGATGAGGGGACGCCCAAGCTGGTCCCACATAGGCTATGCAGGTTCTGCAGGAATCAAGAGCGCAGGAAGCATCAAGCTGGTTCACCAGCTTGACTGAAGAGCAGTGATCAAGCGCAGAGAGATTAAGTGCAGAACGGCTCAAGCGCAGATCAAGTGCAGCGTACAAGTGAGGTGTTCAAGTGCAGATCCGTATACAAGTTCGGTAATCAAGTGCAGGTCTAATCACAGAAAGCACTTGTAACCAGTTCATCATAGGGATCTCAGTCCTTGGGAAGAATGGATTTGAACTGGGTACGATATCCCAAAGATGATGGGATATATTCGCTGGTGCTGGATTGCAGCTCAACCAGTGAAAGAAAGGTGTGCTTGCCGATGGTTTGGATGATGTGTCTGAATGGACCAAGTGAACAAGCAAGCACACAATGACTCTTGACGAGAATAATAGAGCTGACATATCTTTAGATATGATTCTCATTAGTCTGTGACATATCTTTAGATATGATTCTCGGTACTCCCTTTATTACTCAAATATACCCATTCCAAGTTAATGACAAAGGTGTGACTACCAAAATTCATAATCAAAACATTCTATTCCATATCATCACACCCGTCAAACAAAAAGAAATCTTTCTGTTACAAAACTCTTCTATTTTCAAACAAAGTAATATTATTCATAATAAAAAAGAACATAGTAATTCTTTACAAGAAGAAATCTCTTACCTCAAAATAGAAGAACAATTATTATTACCTCAAATAAAACAGAATATTAAAATCCTAGAACAACAAATTACCAATGAAATCTGTCATGAGTTACCTCATGCTTTTTGGGAGAAGAAACGACATATTGTTTCCCTTCCCTATGAAAAAGATTTTTCAGAAAAAAATATTCCTACAAAAGCCAGACCTATTCAAATGAATCAGGAATTCTTAAAACACTGTCAAAATGAGATCAAAGATATTTTATCTAAAAAACTCATCAGACCTTCCAAATCACCGTGGAGTTGTTCAGCATTCTATGTTGTCAAACAGGCTGAATTAGAACGTGGTGTTCCCCGTCTAGTCATCAACTACAAACCTTTAAACAAAGTACTTCAATGGATTCATTATCCTATTCCAAATAAAAGAGACCTTATCAATCGATTACATTACGCAAAAAGTGAACATCTTTTGATAATGTGAATCTTGCACGTCTTTTGAAAAGAATTTGTTTTTGTCAGCCATGTTACCTTTGCTTTTTGTAGTGGATGTTGAGCTGTCTTCGTCGCCTTTTGAGAAAGGAGAACACCGTTTGAAAAGCCATCACACTGCTTTGAAATTATTGGGAATCTTCTACCTGTTTGAGTTTTGTCAACCATGAATGATGTGAATAGAGTGGCACGCGTTTCACCGAGAAACATCTGGCCACAATTTTGAGCAGGCACACGTTTCACCGAGAAACTTCTGGCCTAATTTTGAAAGAGACATAAATAAAAATTATTATTATTATTATTATTATTATTATTATTATTATTATTATTATTAATTTTGAAATATCCTTTATTTTAAAAATCAAAAGGATCTTGAGCATTCGGTCCACCGAACGGAAGAGATCGATTCTTCAGATTTTGAAGAGCATTGAGTCATAAATTCAAATAATCGGTTTTGAAATTCAGGGTCATTTTTGAACTGGTCAAAGAAATTCTTTTCAGTATCTTCTTTGGGTTTTTGAGCTTTTTGGGTTTTTTGATGAGCAGGAGGATCATGTTTCTGCTCATTTGAAGTATATTTAGGCTTTTGTCCTGTGGCTATGAAATTTCGAACCACATGCTCATTACATAGGTGGGTTTGGTATTTTCCCACCATTTGATTTTATGAATACGGACTAATGAAAATGGGACGGGGTCAGGTTAAAGTTTTTGAAAAACAAAATCCCAAGCAAAAATCCACGGGACTTTGAATTCAGCATGAAATTTGAGGGGTTTTTGAAATTATTAAGGCAAGAGGATTGGGAGAAAACCTCTAAACCCTTTTTGACTTCTTGAGGGAGGATTGAAGAGTCAGAACCCATTTGTTTCCATCATTCGTGAAACCAAACAGGGAAATTTGAGTCACAACCAATATGAAATGTGAAAAACCTTGAATGAGAAAAGGGACGAAGGTAGAAAGCTTTGAACCAGGCATATTTGTAATCAATATAGTTGAAAGAAGGAGGTTGAAAATTTACAGAAAATGAACGAGTTTTGAAAATCCCATAAGGATGACTTTGAGTAAGTTCATCCCACTGGGTTGCTGTGATGACCTGTTTGATGATATATTTTGAATAAATAGTATCCCTTTTGAACATGTCCTGAGCCTATTTCTGTTGGAGAACCGTGGCGGATCCGGATCACGCCTCCCGGCGAGGCAGCAGAAGAACAAAAAAATGGGCCGGGAGACGATCAATACAATTCTAAAACATGCAATCTATGAACCATTCATAGGGTGTTTCTCGGGGTTACCTTTCTGGCAACTCGTGCCTGGCTCCGACCAGTTTCGCGAGGAAACCGGCACTTCACGGTAGGCGGCGGTAGTTTCGTCAATCAGGTCCACGACCGGAAGGGAGACTCCTTTGTCAGCCTGCACTAGAAGGCCTGGCGAGATCGGCACGGACGGATTCTCCTCGTCAAGTTGGCCGGAACAAATTCCGGAGAGGCGGCGGCGGCGGCGTGAGGTTTGAGGAGAGGGGGGCGGCGCCTTCTGCTAGCTAGGGTTAGGGTTGTTATGTGTGGTTTTTTTGATTATGAAGCCATTAAGTCTAATTAAACAGACTAGTGGTAGGCTTGGACCGGCCCAACGGGCCTGGGTCCAACGGATGAACATTCGGTTCATCCCTATCACCGTGACTTCATCGTAACTCCGATCGCCGATCAGATCGGACCGATCGACTCAGTTTCCAAAACTGAATACTATGATCTGAAAAACCATTTTTCAGAACCCCAGTGCAAAATGACCGTTTTGCCCCTCAACAGCGGGAAATCACGATTTGACCCCTGTTGACTTTTAGGAAGTCGCACTCCCCAAAATCCTCTTCTCATGCTCAACACATTGAGCTCAGTATCCATGCGGGAATCTCGAATCCAGTACCTGTGTGACCCTCAATGGTTCAGGGATACAGCTAGCCGTGGGCCCACAACCATTGTGGCTCCGGAATCACAATTCCGGACTTGCCCATCGGATCATGGTAAGAGCGTCTAGCAACATCGCCCCATGATCCCCTAGGTATCAATGATAGTGCCTGCAAGAACCAGTTGGTCGTGGTTAGCGTACAGTACGGTCCTTTCAATCCATATATCCCGATCAGATCAACGACCATTGGTAAATCGAGAGTCGCTATAGATCCGATAGCTATGCGTACATCTTGGAGATCGAATAGTGACATCGCGAGTGTAACTAGGTAAACCCATTTACCTAAAAAACTTCTAGTACTATGGCCAGAGATTTATACACTATTATCCCCTCAGATAGCATAGGATATCCACGCATGTCTGCGAGCGGTGAATCCTCGACAACGATGCATCGACTCCTACATGCATCGGGGTCTCACCCAATCCCACCGCCTGATGACCCCAAGTGAGTTGGCAAACGAGTCAAAGTGAGACGCCTATCATGTAGAGTCTCAATGACGTTTCGAGTCGTGAGGACTAATCAGTACAACCAAGACCTCGGACTTATCCACTCGACAAATGGTAACCACTTGGAAGTCCGAACGAGGGTAGTTCGATAGATCACCAGGTCACTATCTATCTGCATGCTCAAAACATCACAATGTTCCCTACCAATGAAACATGGTACTTCGCATCGCAGATGCTAGTCGCTCGGGCGGCCTTATCCTCATTTTGACGGCCCAATCGACTAGGAACTTTTTCAGAATACACAGTGACTATTAGATGTGTTTCATGATAGTCGTCATACCCACTATCACATCTAACATACACTATAGTGCATTCTAGGTCTTTACTCAACGCAATTGTTAATCATTATACAACACAATGAAAGTAAAGAATGCCATATAAATAAATGCGAATATCATATATAAAGATTGTTTCATACAAGAGTCTATAAACCCACACGCCACAAGTTGGCTAGTTGGGCATCTACTCTAACAATCTCCCACTTGCCCTAAAGACAACTACTCATCAGACGCAGTCCCATTGTTTCGCGATGTTTCTCAAACAATGGTCCTGGCAAGGGCTTCGTAAGTGGATCAGCAACGTTGTCTGTAGAGGCGACTCTCTCAACTGCTATGTCACCTCTAGCCACAATATCCCGGATTATGTGGTATTTCCTCAGTATATGTTTGGATCTTTGGTGAGACCTATGCTCCTTTGCTTGCGCAACGGCACCCGTGTTGTCGCAATACGCCGGGACTGGACCAACTCCATTAGGAATGACGCCCAACTCTTGGACGAAATTCCTTATCCAAACCGCATCCTTAGCAGCAGCTGATGCTGCGATGTACTCAGCCTCAGTGGTTGAATCCACGATGGTGTCTTGCTTGGAACTCTTCCAAGAGACAGCACCACCATTGAGCATGAATACAAATCCAGAGGTTGACTTCGAATCATCCGCGTCACACTGGAAGCTAGAATCAGTGTAGCCTTCCAGTTTCAGTTCACCACCCCCATAGACCATGAACATATTCTTAGTCCTTCGTAAGTACTTAAGAATATCCTTCACGGCCTTCCAATGCAATTGGCCGGGGTTGGCCTGGTAGCGGCTCGTGACACTTAGAGCATATGCGACATCCGGTCTAGTCGAGATCATGCAATACATAATACTACCTATTGCCGAGGCATATGGCACACGTGTCTTGCTCTCTATCTCCTCATCAGTCTTCGGACACATAGACTTAGATAGAGTGACCCCGTGGCACATAGGTAGGTGTCCTCTCTTGAACTCTTCCATAGAGAACCTCTTAAGTATGGTATCGATGTAGGTAGCTTGGGTGAGTCCGAGCATCCGTTTCGATCTATCCCGATAGATCTGTATTCCAAGAATATAGGATGCTTCACCCATGTCCTTCATCGAAAATCTACTAGACAACTGTTAGGACAAAATTTATTAGTTTTGGTGATAACAAAAATAAGACAAGCTGCTATTGGACAATCAGTTGTTGCATTTAACAGGAGAATTTTATCTATCAACAAGTGGTATTTCAGCAGTTGGGGTATTCGAGAGAGATCAGCAGATGGTATGCGATCAGCAGATGAACTGTTTAAGATATTCAGCAGATACAATTTCTTGCGAGCAATCAGCAGGTACATATAAGTGTTAACGTGTTTTGCTAAGGAATGTTAAACGACAGCGTCCAAGTAAGTTGGAACGACGTCGTTGGGATGAACAGTTACTTATCAGCAGGTGAAAAGAATTCTTGAAGAGAATCAGTAGTTGCTTAGTATATTTCGTTGGAGAATGCGAAACGACAGCGTTTGGATAAGTTGAAACGACAACGTATTGATTGGCTTAGACAAATCAGCAGAAGCATTATTTCAGCAGATGTTTTCTTCAAAGAATATCAGCAGACAGTTGGGTCTTCAACAGCTTATATATTTCAGCAGATGGCTACAGTGAACATCAACCAGCAGATGATGTTAACCAGCAGGAGCATTTCTAAGATAACAAAACGGTGTCACTTGAATAAGTTGACACGACATCGTTTTGACGCTAAAGGAATCAGTCGATGGAAAGACACAAATGTATATCAGCAGGTGAATTCTTTCAAGTGTTCCTTCAGTCGAAGCATCTTTGACAACGTTGATGGAGTTAGTGCTGGTTATCAAAGTTATTTCAGGCGCAAGCTCAAATTGATTCAAATACGATCGTTTACTCAAATGGAAAAGATTCGTAGGATCGTACAGTTGCCTGGAATTAAGGAGACAGCGTATGTACTATTTTGGGTAAATAGTACGATGTACAGAGACCGTTTTTCATTGCTTGCAAAGATTTGGAAAGAAGACAAATTGGCTCTGTCAATGAGCAATTTACCTTGTAGTGGAGCAGGGATTACGGTGTACAATTTTGGCAGCAATTCAAACGGCATTTATTTTCCTTGGAGAATTTTGTGACCGTTGCAATCGAAGCCTATATATATCAGCAGCAGTGTTGAAGAAAAGACACTTCGCCATCTATCTATTGCTGTCATGCTGTCAAAATCAATCTAGAGCTTACTCTTCGTTGAAAGCATTCAAAGCTCAAGCACTCGAAGAATCTTCATTCATTTGATATTCACTGTTATACCTTCGAGTGTCATTCTCTGGTTCACTTTATTGAATCAAGTTTCACTGTCTTAGAAACCAGAGATTTTACAGTTTTCAAGTGTATTCATTGTTGTATTTGATTGAGTCTGTAACGAACTGTCTTTATTAAGAAGTTCGAAAAACAAACAAGTGTTGTAAAAACCAGCAGCTGCGTCTGCGTGGAGTGTTGTGAAGTGCTAGGAGTTCTCATAGCTGCTGGCTTTGGGATCGGGTGTTTGTAGAAGGCCTACTTGCATCAAATCTTCTAGTGATACCTTCCGAGGAGGAAGAAGGGGAGACGTAGGACATTGAAGTCCGAACTTCCAGAAACAAATTCCCGACTCAACCTTTTACATACAGCATTTATTTATTGTTGCTTGTTATTCACTGTTCACAAACCAATCGGCCTTTTTCCGCACAAATATTGTTGGCTGAGAAGTTTGCATAAAACTGAGATCGAAAACATTTAAAAGAGTTTTGAAATAGAAAAATCGAAGGAGTTCATTCAACCCCCCCCTTCTGAACTCCTATTTACTTAGTGATCCTATTTCTGGGACCATCAAGTGGTATCAGAGCAGGCACATCTCAGTTATTGAACAGTTATCTTTGTGCTTTAAATCATACTAATATGTCTACCTCACAAAACAAGATTCCTTTGTTCTCCAGAGATGAATACGATGACTGGAAGATTCGCATGCAGGCGCATCTTGCTGCTATGGATGATGAAATGTGGAATGTTATTACTGATGGGCCATTGAAGCTAATGAAGCCCAATCTGGCGTTTTCTGTATCAAATTGCGAGGCTCAGTTTCTTGAGAAAGACAGACATGAGTACACCAATGATGACAAGAAGAAAGCAAACTTGGACAATGTGGCCAGGGACATCCTATACAAAACGCTGGACAAAGACAAAAACATGTTCAGCAAAATCAAGACCTGTGCCACGACAAAATAAATCTGGGAAAAGCTGGTCCAGATCTGAGAGGCCAATGATGAAACTAAAGAAAACAAACTTACTGTGGCCCAGCAGAAGTATGAGGCGATCAAAATGAAAGATGGAGAGACAATGGCGGAGTTTGACGAGCGTTTCAGTGCTGTGGTGATCGAGCTGAATAGTCTTGGCAAAGAATACAGCAACCGTGAACTGGTGCTGAAAGTGATGAGGGCACTGCCAAAGGAATGGGATGTGAAGACTATGGCAATGCGAGAGTCAAAGGACCTGAACAAAATGGAGCTTCATGACCTGTTTGCAAATCTAAAAGCATATGAATTTGAATTGGAAACAAGATCAGAAGCTGGTCCATCAACCTCCCAGCCGACGAAAGATCTTGCTGCTACAACTGCTGAACCATGCTCTCCAAGCACAAGCAAATCAGCAGATCAACTTTCAGACGATGTCATGTCCCTCTTCGTTAAGAAGTTGGGAAATACCTGAGAAGATCTTTCAACCCTTCTACTTCTTTCAATAATTATAATAAATCTGATAAAGTATCTTCTGATTTGAAATGCTATAACTGTGATCGTCCAGGTCATTTCGCTGCTGATTGCAGCAACAAAAGATTCAGTCGCAAGCATGACCGCAAGGTGTTGGTGGCTGAGGAAAGCACCAAAAGCTGGGCGGATAGTGACTCAGACTCATGCAGCAGCAGCTCATCTTCAAGTGATAGTGAACAGGAGGAGGTTCACTGCTTCATGGCTGATCAAACAGACGATGATGAGGTATTTGATTTTTCGAATGTTGAATTTACACGTGAGGACCTGGTCATAGCACTAAATGACATGGTCAAAGAGTACAGGAAGCTTTCTCACTCATTCGAGGAAGCTAAAGATGAAAACATGAGTCTAAAGAGTAGTTCGATTGAATCAAATTCTGATGAGTTTGAGGATATTGACATTTTAAAGACTGAGTTGAGTAAGCTACAAGCTGAGAATGAGATGCTGAAAGATGAGACCAGTGAGCTCAAAGCTGAAATTGAAGCATTGAATCAATTGGTGGGCTCCTGGAATCATTCTTCTCGAGTTCTTCACAAACTGAACGAGTATAAAAAACTAGCCAGTGATAAGACTGGTGTGGGATTCAATAGTAGTGAGTTCAGTGAAGGAGAGACAAGTACTCAATCACGATCAGCCTATGACAAGTTCAATAAAATGAGCATTGTCAAAGCTGACATGATATATAACTGCCTTGAGTCGGTGAAATATGATAATCAGAACTCTCCAAAGCTGAGTGAAAATGGAAAAGCTGGTATCGGCTTTTCAAAACCTGAGAGTTTCAATCCTAACTGGCTAAAGAACAGACTGGACAAAGACAAAGCGAAAGCTGGTCAAAAACCTTTGTTCCTAACCAGTCGTGGCATAACTCAAAGAAGGTTAAATCGGGTTGGAAAAGGTTTCAGCAGAGGAGAGATCAACATGATCAAAATATGAAACCAAAACTCAAAAGATCTCACGGTAATTTTGCACAGACTTTTGTGGATCCAAGATCTGGGAAAACCGTAAGGATTATTCAAATCTGGGTCCCGAAAGGGGTAATCCAATCTGGACCCAAGTAAAATTGGGTACCAAAATTTGCTTTGTATAATTGCAGGATCACAGGTACAAAGCACCAGCTGATGGATCAAAAGTGTGGTATTTGGACAGTGGGTGTGCACGTCACAAGACTGGAAATCCAAAGCTACTAACAGACGTGATTCCTCACAAAGGAGCTAAAATTGTGTTTGGCGACAACGCTTATGGTAACACTGTGGGTAAGGGTAAGCTTATCCACGGTAACATTTCAATCATTTGAGCAGTGGGGCGTGACCCCACAAGACTGGAAATCCAAAGCTACTAACAGACGTGATTCCTCACAAAGGAGCTAAAATTGTGTTTGGCGACAACGCTTATGGTAACACTGTGGGTAAGGGTAAGCTTATCCACGGTAACATTT
>KQ989741.1:9092-19275 GCA_001598015.1 Dorcoceras hygrometricum | reverse complement strand
TCATAATACTCAATTTTGGAAACTGTGTTGATCGGTCCGATCTGATCGCTGATCGGGATTATTATGAAATCACGGTGATTTAAATGAACCGAATGTTCATATGGACATGGGCTTGACCCAAGTCCATTGGGCCGGTTCAAGCCCATGTATGATTTAAATACTAGACTTGGTCTAGGGCTAGATCACAACATAACATAACATCACACCAAAACCCTAGCCTCCAACTCTTGTGAGCCGCCCCCTCTCCTCCCAAAAACCTCACGACCGCCACCTCCACCGCTGCGTCGCCGTGCCGCCGCCGCCGTTGATTGTGTGATCGGAGTTGTTCCGATCAGCGTGACGAGGAGATTCCGTTCATGCCAAATTCGTCAGGCCTTCTAGTGCAGGCTGATGAAGGACTTGTGTTTCCGGTCGTGGACCTGATTAGGAGGATCTACCGCCGCCTACATTTGAAGAGCCAGATTCCCTGTGAATTTGGTTGGAGCCAGGCGCCTAGACGCCAGCAAGGTGACACTCTATAAAACATCCTATGTATGATTTATAGAATATTTGATGTATTGAACGTTTTTCGGGGCAAAATTTTAAACTTCCGTTGCGCCCCCGGGAAACGGGATCCGGATCCGCCATTGTCGCCAACATGATCTTGATTCAATTGGGATATTTGAGCTGAAGGGATCGTACCATACGTTAACCTTTACCTACTGGTTCTTAAAGACACTATCAGTGATATCTAAGGAATCATTGGACGATGTTGCTAAACACTTTATCATGATTTGATGGGTAAGTCGGAGAAAGTATTCTTTGAGTCACAAGGAGTTGTGAGTGCGCGGTTAGCTGCATCGCCGAACCATTAAGGTCACAAAAGTACCGATTTCCTGATTCTCGAATGGTTGTTGAGCTCAAAGTATTCAGTACGAAGGAAGGAGATTGACAGTACGAATTCCAAAATCGGTGATAGGAGTGGATCTGTCATATTTAGAATTAGTGGTCCGAAAATTTGATTTTGCATCATAACCATCAGTTTTATGTACGGAGCGCATCGACGATATCTGATCGTCGATTGGGATTATGATAGCACCACAATGATACACTTGAAACCAATATGGTATGGGTTTGGGCATTCTAAGGTCCATAAGGATACTGGTGGAGCCCATGATATTATCTATAAATATATGATATAGGGGTCATACTTGTCATAAGTGAATTGAAACTTGTTTTAACCTCCCTCTAAACCATAAGCCTTGGCCGCCCCCATCCACCCTCTCCCCTGATGTCGCTGCCATCGCCTGCCTCCACTGTCTCCGCCATCAGCCTCTACCGTCGTCGTCCGCCGGCGTGCTTTGTTGTGTGCGATTCATCACGTAGATTCTATTCGTGACAACCTGTTGTGATTTCTATCAAGGTAGCAAGGGAATTGGAGAACCCATCATGTACTGGATTAGGCGATTGAAGCCTCTCAACCGTTGACGAGCCATCTCCTTTACGGACTGGTTGGATCTGGATGCGAAGTCACCAAAGGTAAACCTTCCCTTTGAGTGTGTTACCACTTTCATTTATTACGTATGAGTTGCGGTGAATAAAATTTTTAATCTTCCGCTGCCAGTCGGGGGCGCGATCCGCATCAACCGTGTGCCAACATAATCTAGTCTGATTTGAGCCATTCTTCTTAACCGAGCTCAGCTTTTGTTCGTACTTAGTGCTGTCAAACGGGCCAAACCGCACCTTCCCACCGTGGACCCGCATTTAGACGGGGCGGAGCGAGCCAGCCCGCCATCTAATGGGTTCTTAAAGGTATGGCCCGCCCTGCCCCGACACGGGTTGGCGGGCTAGCTGGCCAACCCGCCACAACTAAAATAATTTTTTTCGAGTTTGGATTATAATTACATTTGAGCATTAATGTGTTCAATGATCATATAATATATTTAACAGGCTTCATTAGGCTTACTTTATTCTAATTTTTTTATGCAATTTTATCACTTAAGATCTTACCTCATAATAAAATAAATCAAATTACACATGGAGGTAAATTAATTTTTTGAATTTGTTTTATTTTTTATAATGGCACATTAATGGTTGTCATTTCAAAAACATCACAAAAAAGAAATAGCCCAAAATACAAGTAAATTGCTATATTGACTACAATAAAAAATTATAAAAATATTAATATATAAATTTTATTAGTTTTTACCAACCTGCGGGCCAACCCGCCCCGCCTCGTCTTAACCTGTGACCCAAATGGGCCAGCCCGTTTCCGCCCGCCTCCAAACGGCCCAACATTTTAGTAACCCAACCCGCATATTTTCCACTGTGGGGCGGGCTTGGCCCATTTTGATGGATCTATTTGTACTGCATAGTCTTCAGTGTCAGCTCTATTCTGTTCGGTTTTACTTCTAGTGTTCGAGTAAACAGATTAGGAGCGAAATATCAAATTTTGTTCATCATGTTAAGGTCTGATATGTTCCCGATCCTTCAGCTTGTCCGTGTTTGTGTTCCCATTGGCTTTAAAAAAATAAATGGGGGAAGAGAGTTTCTTTTTAGCGGATCAGTTCAGGAGGCTAGGCGAGGTAGTACGTAGCACCGTGAGATTTGAGGGCATGGCAGCGTCCCAAGGCATCCGAACATTATGTAAATGGCTTGTAAAAGATATGTAAAATTATATTTTCAGGCTTGGGTTAATTGTGATGAGTTTAGGACTTATCCGGTGACTCGTTGAAATTGTTCGATATCCGAGTATATCGTTGAGAAGACTATAACGATCCCGATTGATCTTAGCTAAATTATATATATTTTCTAACGCATCGAAAACTTGTTTATGAGCAGCAAGTTTATGTTTATAAAAAATGATGAATTTTTGTGATGGTAATAGCATGATATATGATGCTGATGTTTTAAATGAAAAGACGAAAATTATTTTAAGGAATGCGAGTTGACTGTGACCAAGACGTAGAGGAATATGATGACAACGACGCATGAGGTCCGTAGAGCCATATTTGAGGGGGATAGTGACTACGAAGTAAAAGTTCCGTAGATCTATTACAGCCTAGTAGTATGCTTTATAGCTCAAACGAACAGAGGGGTCACATCAATTAGCGAATTTCACCAAAAATTTATTTTTGAGGATTTGAGGTTCCAGTTTATTTAAAGTATTTTGACGATGATGCTTAATGCTTAAAGTTCTGATGTTGAAGTTTAAAAGTATCTTGAGTATTGCTATTTTAATGTACGTGGATGCATATTTATTACTCGTTATAAAAGTTTGTGCTTGCTGAGTCTTTAGACTCATTAGATCTGATTGTGTGCAGGTGAGAATGTCAGGCCTCGTGCTCACAACAGAGTAAAAACCCAAACACATGCGGAAGCTTAACAAAAAGTGGGTAAAATTTTTGCTTTTAGGCCCGACGATTTAAAACATATAATTTAAAATAGGACGATACTTAAAATAAGTTCCCAGTTTACAAACCAACAAAAGCAAGTATAGCATCAATACAAATAAAAGTATCAGACTCCACATCAGAATACAACAACGAAGCACAGGGCATCTCCCCGGCTACTAGACTGATACATACATATATGCTATACGCTACTGGGACACTCAACCACCTCCTCGGGCACCGCCAGCTGGATTACCTCCTCGACCAGCTGTATGACCTGGACAACACAACATGCAACAAACAAACCAAGCCCCAGAGGGACATGGGGTCAAACCCCAGTACGGAGAGCAACTATAAATCAGCAGTAAACAGCAAGAATAAAATGCAGATGCTATGCATGAGATGCTAGACAACAGCAAATGACTCCAACCGAAAAGGAAGTCAAGGAACTCAAAGTACAGCTCAACTGAATCTGCAACAACGGTGGCCACTGGGTGTGTTCCAAGTGTGGTAATGAGCCACTCGCCGGGACACAACACCCGAATACCAGGTGCATCAAACAACTCGACCTGCGGTTGCCCAACCTATGAACTGTGGTAGTTAACCACTCAGCGCATAGGGGCTAACATAACCCAGCAGGAAGATGAGAGTGCGGTATTGCCGCTCGCCCTCGCATCCTGGTAAGAAACAGAGCAAGAACAACGAAGCAATGGCTGCAAAAGCTGAAATGAGATGCTAATATGTGTATGCAACATGCTGGACAATAACAAGCATAATCATATGCGCAACAGCCAATGCACAACACAATAAACACAGCCATCCATAAAAACAGTGCCTCACAAAGCATCAACACAAGGCAGCCAACAAACCAGCAACTACCATTTTATCCAAGCCATGCCTACGCTGCATTTACAAGCTCAACCCGTACCTTAATTTCCTCAAAGAACGTAGCAAGTCACGGCCTGCACAAATCTACCAAAATACATGGCGCACAGATTTCAGGGAATTGCAACCAAAACTCACGGCCAACAACTACAATTCATGGTTGGAAATTTATACACAATACAACCTTCAATCCTACCCAAACAACTAACTAGGAAGCTTAAAACAACGCCAAGAACAAGATCCCAACGTAAAATCGAAAGGCTACCTGCAACCACGCAACGCGCGAACAACAACAGCAACTTCGTGCTTTCGATTCAGCCAACTAAAGTTTCCAAAATGGGTACGAGAAGAAAGAGCTTTCCAAGAGGAGTCCAACGCTACCTCAATCGTGAAAAATGGTGGCCGAAATCGACGGGAATCTCCGGATAAAGATCACGGTGAACAGTGACCAAGGGTTGAAGAACAGAGAACAAAGTCGGGAAAAATCTCTAAGTATGGAATCTGTTTTTCTCAATAATTGAAGACCAATGCTCCAATATATACACGCGAGAAATCTGGATAAAATGCCACCGACAGAAACAGCTTTCAAGAATTCTAAATGCCCAACAGATCCCACCAAAACCAACGCATGCGCTAAACTACGGTGAAATCTGAACACAAACAAAGCGGGAACCAAAACGACGTCGCACAGGTGAAATCTGAATGCTAGCGCTAAAAGCTGGACACTGAAAGCTGATCGCCCAAACAAGCGCTGAAATCTGGTCATACGCTAACACTAACGCAACGCGGGAGAAATCTGCACACGTCATCAAATCTGGTCCAATCGCCAAACGTTGATACACGCTACAGGAGAGTTGACCAATCGTTGACATCTGTTCTCACAACTCGCAATACACATACAGATCTCATGCGAAACAGATCTCTCGCAAAAACAGATCTCTCGCAAGCTCCAAGCAAAACGACGCCGTTCTTACTTATCCAAACGACAGCGTTTCAAGCCTTAAAAAAATACACGCTAGAACCAGATTTCACACCTTAGCGCATAACGGATCTCACCTCACACAAGCAGACTTCACGCAAGCGCTAAACCAGCAAGGCTTACGTCATCCTCACAACACTAACACACGATGCTGACGTCATCAAATCTGTTACCATATTTCACCAAAATTCGAAAATATCAAAATTTCCAGAATTGTTCCAAACGCGATTTCCGACCCGAAAATGCAACCCAAACATTCAAAATGAAATCTGAATCACCAGAATTCACTAAAAACCCGATTAATTCAATAATTAATCCTTAATAAAATTTCCAGGTCTCACATTTCTCCCCCACTAAAAGGATTTCATCCTCGAAATCAACAATAATTCAAATACCAAAACACAGCAGCAATACACAAAACAGGAACTCGCCCAACAAAGGCCAAGAGTTCAAGATAACTGAGCAAACAATTTACAACACCTAGGGAAGAAATACAAACAAAAACTGCAACCTACTGGGAAATATAGCCCAACGGCTACTCAAACAGATGCGGCCACCCGCGCTGCATCTTTTTTTCCAGCTCCCAAGTAGCTTCTTCCCTTCCATGTTTGCTCCACTGCACCATTACCAAAGGAATGGTCTTATTCCTCAAATGTTTCTCTTTTCTGCCAAGTATTTGCAAGGGGTATTCCTGATAGCTCAACGACTGATCTAGCTCTACCTCGTTAGTTCCAAGTGTTAGAGTAGATGCCCAACTAGCCAACTTGTGGCGTGTGGGTTTATAGACTCTTGTATGAAACAATCTTTATATATGATATTCGCATTTATTTATATGGCGTTCTTTACTTTCATTGTGTTGTATGATGATTAACAATTGCGTTGAGTAAAGACCTAGAATGCACTAAAGTGTATGTTAGATGTGATAGTGGGTATGACGGCTATCATGAAACACATCTAATAGTCACTGTGTATTCTGAACAAGTTCCTAGTCGATTGGGCCGTCAAAATGAGGATAAGGCCGCCCGAGCTCGAGACTAGTATCTGCGATGCGAAGTACCATGTTTCATTGATAGGGAACATTGTGATGTTCTGAGCATGCAGATAGATAGTGACCTGATGATCTGTCGAAATACCCTCGTTCGGACTTTCCAAGTGGTTACCATTTGTCGAGTGGATAAGTCCGAGGTCTTGGTTGTACTGATTAGTCCTCACGACTCGAAACGTCATTGAGACTCTACATCATAGGCGTCTCACTTTGACCCGTTTGACGACTCACTTGGGGTCATTAGGCGGCGGGATTGTGTGAGACCCCGATGCATGTAGGAGTCGATGCATCGTTGTCGAGGATTCACCGCTCGCAGACATGCGTGGATATCCTATGCTATCTGAGTGGATAATAGTGTATAAATATCTGGCCAGAGTACTAGAAGTGTTTTAGGTAAATGTGTTTACCTAGTTACACTCGCGATGTCACTATTCGATCTCCAAGATGTATGCATAGCTATCGGATCTATAGCGACTCTCGATTTACCAATGGTCGTTGATCTGATCGGGATATATGGATTGAAAGGACCGTACTGTACGCTAACCACGACCAACTGGTTCTTGCAGGCACTATCAGTGATACCTAGGGGATCATGGGGCGATGTTTCTAGACGCTCTTACCATGATCTGTTGGGCAAGTCCGGAATTGTGATTCCGGAGCCGCAATGGTTGTGGGCCCACGACTAGCTGTATCCCTGAACCATTGAGGGTCACACAAGTACTGGATTCGAGATTCCCGCACGGATACTCAGCTCAATGTGTTGAGCATGAGAAGAGGATTTCTGGGAGTGCGACTTCCTAAAAGTCAACAGGGGTCAAATCGTGATTTCCGCTGTTGAGGGGCAAAACGGTCATTTTGCACTGGGGTTCTGAAAAATGGTTTTTCAGATCATAGTATTCAGTTTTGGAAACTGAGTCGATCGGTCCGATCTGATCGGCGATCGAAGTTACGATGAAGTCACGGTGATGGGGATGAACCGAATGTTCACCCGTTGGACCCGGGCCCGTTGGGCCGGTCCAAGTCCATCACTAAGTCTACTTAATGTAGACTTAGGCTTCATAACCAAAAAAATAACTTAACCCTAACCCTAGAGCTAAGAAGCCGCCGCCCCCTCTCCTCAAACCTCACGCCGCCGCCGCCGGTGCACGCCGCCGCCGCCGCCGCCGCTTCGCCGGAAATTGTTCCGGCCAATCTTTCGAGGAGAATCCGTCCGCGCCGATCTCGTCAGGCCTTCTTGTGCAGGCTGACGAAGAAGTCTCATATCCGGTCGTGGACCTTATTGACGTTATCTACCGCCGTCTACCGTGAAGTTCCGGTTTCCTCGCGAAACTGGTCGGAGCCAGGCACGAGTTGCCAGCAAGGTAATCAACGATAAACACCCTATGAATGTCATAGATTGATTTGATTTTTGAATTGTATTGATCGTCTCCCGGCCCCATTTTTGTTCTTCCGTTGCCTCGCCGGGAGGCGCGATCCGGATCCGCCGCGGTTCCGCAACAGTGGTATCAGAGCCAAGGTTCGGATCTGATCAATACATCATTGCCATATTGTATCTAATGTCTCAATTTTCAGAAAAAAAAATCAATTTTGGAATTGAAGCCGTCGGCCACCGTCGTGCGCATCGGCCCCCTCATGCGCGATTGCGCGCGCGCGGCCACGCGATGTTCGCGCCTCATGGCCGCGCGATGGCCTGCTGGATGCCACGGTTTCATGCATGGATGCGCAACTCGCTGTCCGATCGCTGGCCGCCGTCACGCGCAATTGGTTGCGCGATGATGCGCGCGATAACAGAGCGCTTGCCGCATTTTTTGTGCGGCCGATTGTGAGGCGCCGCTTCGCGCGTGGTGGCGCGCGTCTGGCGTTGGCGGCTGCTGTTGATTTGCGCACGGTTGCATGAATGATGGCCGACATCTAATGTCTCAATTTTCAGAAAAAAAAATCAATTTTGGAATTGAAGCCGTCGGCCACCGTCGTGCGCATCGGCCCCCTCATGCGCGATTGCGCGCGCGCGGCCACGCGATGTTCGCGCCTCATGGCCGCGCGATGGCCTGCTGGATGCCACGGTTTCATGCATGGATGCGCAACTCGCTGTCCGATCGCTGGCCGCCGTCACGCGCAATTGGTTGCGCGATGATGCGCGCGATAACAGAGCGCTTGCCGCATTTTTTGTGCGGCCGATTGTGAGGCGCCGCTTCGCGCGTGGTGGCGCGCGTCTGGCGTTGGCGGCTGCTGTTGATTTGCGCACGGTTGCATGAATGATGGCCGACCACTTGCTGGTTGCTCGCCGCACGTCGACGCACGATGGCGCGATGCAGCGCCGCGCTTGTCGCGGCCGCGTGCGTGGCCTTGCACCGCGCACGTGATTTTGTGGTGGCGGCCGCCGCTCCGGTGTTGCTCCGGCGATTTCGTGACGGCTGATTTCTTCTAGGGTTTAGTTCGGGCCTGTCCCGGGCAGCCCGTGAAGTTTTCGGGCCGATATTCGATGTTGGGCCCGTTTTGGTCGATTTTGAAATTTTGAGATTTTTGGGCCTAAAATTGTTTTAAGCCCAATATGATATAATTAAAATTAGCAAAATGTGATTTTAATTGTAAAATATGATTTTATAATGAAATATGATTTTGTTGATTAAAATTTGATTTTATCGACAGAATACGATTTTATTATAAAATGTGATTTTATGATTAAAATATGATTTTGCGATAAATAATAGGATTATTTAATTAATGCATGTTAATTAGATTATCTGCATGATTGGGATGATCGAGAGCCGTGCCCAATTTGTTAGGTGTATGCGATAGGTTTTTGTGATTCGGTTTGTAAATATTTTGATTATCATTTAAAGTGGGCCTATTTGTGGCCCGTTCCCACCCCTTGATAAATGTATCCCTTGTATGTCATGGTAAATTTAAATGTAAAATTACTAGATTTAGTGGGAGGACATCCGAAGACGGTGGACAATGACGATCAAGAATATTGAAGACCGAAGATCTATAAAACCAGAAGCATTGTAATAGGATTGCATTGCATATTGCATCATCCCTAGGATTGGACCCAGGTCCGTGACTGGCAACCACGGACCGCATAGCTCTCGCGATCGATCATCCCAATGTTTATATATATTGATATATAATTAGTTGAATCCGCATGTCGCATGTTTTAAATTTGATTTAAAATAAATGCATGAGACCAAAGTTTTCAAAAATAAAAATCCCTCGTTTTAAATACGATTTAAAACTAATACAAGACAAATGTTTATTTGATAAACTAAAGGGTATTTAAAATTGTTTAAATTTCCCTACCTTCCATCAACAATGGGTGTACGTCGATGCTACCCGTATACATGGCCCGGCTCATATTATTGAGGGGGTCATGTATGCCGGAAAGCTGTCCACGCCATTGACAATCGCTGTGAGTCGGTTGGAACTCCCTTTAACATTGGCTCATATTATTGGGGACATTAAGGGGACCGTCCTTCACGACTCAACATTGATGGGTAATCTTGACACGTGATAGTAAACGGCGTCATATTATTGGGCCCTTACTGGACGTGAGGTGAATACATAGAGGTTGCACCGGTTGCAATCGGAAACTACCTTTCGGGGGTCATGGATGGCTGATATTATTCGGGTCCATGATCGCTTGATTGGTCTCCGTGTATCCACTAAAGAAACTTGCTTTCTCGATTTCATTAGAGGGTGGTGAAATCGTTAAAATAGTGGGAGGGTAATTCATAAAACTTAACGACCTTGTTTTATGTCTTAGCGATTATTTTATATATAGTTAGTGATGTTTGTCTGCTTTCCCTTTCAGTATAACTGCATTATAAAATGGTTTCGATGAAAAACCCGCTCGCTGCTATACTGGATAGCAACAGGTTCACCGGTCTGAACTACCAAGACTGG
>KQ989735.1:6886-17849 GCA_001598015.1 Dorcoceras hygrometricum | reverse complement strand
ACGTCATTCCCAATGAGCAGAATGTCATCAACATAAAGTACAAGGAATGTCACAGCATTTTTAACTACCTTCTTATACACACATGGCTTCTCGGGATTCTTGATGAAACCAAATTCTTTAATTGTTTCATCAGATCTCAGGTTCCAACTTCTCGATGCTTGTTTGAGACCGTAGATCGATCTCTGAAGTTTGCATACTTTATTATCACTTCCTACAGATGTGAAACCCTCAGGCTGCGTCATATAGATCTCTTCCTTAATGTTTCCATTAAGGAACGCAGTTTTCACATCCATTTGACATATCTCATAGTCGTACCATACGGCTATGGCTAGTAGAATTCTAATTGACTTGAACATTGCGACTGGTGAAAAATTTTCATCATAGTCAACACCTTGTCTTTGAGTGTAACCTTTCACGACCAGTCGTGCCTTGTAGGTCAGTACCTTACCATCAGGCCCAAGTTTTCTCTTGTATATCCATTTGCACCCAATAGGAACTATTCCTTTGGGAGGATTCACGAGAGTCCAGACTTGGTTCGAATGCATTGAGTCAATCTCATAGTGCATTGCTTCAAGCCACAAATTAGAATCAACATCGGAAATTGCCTCCTTGAAGGTTCTTGGATCACATTCAATAGTTTGATCATTTTGATCATCTTCAAGGAGGAAACCATATCTAACAGAAGCCCTAGGAATCCTTTCAGATCTTCTAGGTGTGTCCATATCAAGGATCTCTTGAGGTGCGGGAGATTCACTTGGTACTTCAGTTGGTTCTCGAGCCTCTTCAAGTTCTACTATATTGTCTTTTCTATCAAGTAGAAATTACCTTTCCAGAAAGGTGGCATTTCTAGAAACAAACACTTTTGTTTATTGGGATAGTAGAAGCAGTATCCAATAGAATTCTTTGGATACTCAATGAAGTAGCATAAGATGGATCTATTATCTAGCTTATCTCCCACTGTCTGTTTCACGTAAGCAAGACATCCCCAAATCCTCAAGTACGAGTAATTGTGTGGCTTGCCCATCCATATCTCATATGGAGTTTTATCCACTACCTTGATGTGCACATTGTTCAACAACATTATCGTCGTTTCGAGCGCATAGCCCCAAAACGAGGTAGGAATTTCAGTGAAGCTCATCATAGATCGAACCATATCCATCAAGATTCGATTACGACTCTCCGCTACATCGTTGAGCTGTGGTGTGGCCGGAGGGGTCCACTGTGTATAAAGTATTGGCCCAAAACCCCCTCGACCCGCCCGGGACAGGCCCGGAAAAACAATAGAATTCAACGCCCCCCGCCGCATCTCCGCCCCGGAACGGTCGCACGGGATATTCCACGCGTGCAACACGCGTACTGCACGCTGTTCGCGCCCCTGTGCGCAACGTGTGCACATGGTGGCCGGCTACCTGCGCGACCAGCTCGCGCAGGTGGGGCGGCGGGTGTGCGCACGCCGCCCGCACGCTTGCAGCATGCGTACTGCACACTGTGCGTGCCCCTGTGCGCAACGTGTGCGCACGGGGGGCGGCCACCTGCGCGACCAGCTCGCGCAGGTGGGGCGGCGGGTTCACGCACCATCGTGCGCGACGTGCGCGCACGGGTACCGGCCAGCGGACGCACCGCCCATCGGCGACAAGCGCGCAACGCCCGCCGCATCATGCGCGCGGGATGCGTGCGCGTATCCCGTGATCCCCTCCGCGATTTGGGGCGGCGAGTGCGGGCTCCGTGCGCGACTGGCTCACGACGGCAGGCGGCGTGCGGTGGTGGCGCGGCGGCGTGCGACCGATAAATTATTATTATTATTTTTGGAAAAACCGAGATTTGATGCAATTCAGGCAAAAGGGTGTATTGACAGATCCGAGCGAAAGCTCTGATACCACTGTTGGCGCAGCGGTGGATCTGGATCCCGCTCCCGGGCCGCAGCGGAAGAATTAAAAATTTGGAGCCCGGGAACGGTCAATACAACTATATAAAAATTGAAAACATTCATAGAATGTTTAGAATATACCTTGCTGGCGTCTAGGCGCCTGGCTCCGACCAATTTCACGAGGAAATTGGCACTTCAACGGTTGAACAACTACGGCCTCCTAATGACGAGCAGACTCTTCATTTGAGCTGTTCCCCAAGCTGGTTTTCTTAGATGAACCATCTTGGTTGTATGATGACTGCTCGAGTGCCCCACCGGAATGCAGAATCTTCCTCGTCCAGTGTGGGCACATCGAGCTAGTCTCTCTTCTCGTTGAAACAGCTCTAAATTCCTTGCTGACCTTCCAGCTGGTCCTTCGGCTGGTCGTTCAGAGAGGTATCACGTACTCCACTGGTGATCAGATCTGCACTCGATCACTGCGCTTGTACCTATCTTTGCACTCAATCACAACTCTTGTGTGCTGCACTTGATCTGCGCTTGAGCCGTTCTGCACATCAATCACTGCACTTCAACTCTGCTCTTGATTCTACGCTTGAACTGCTCTTCTTACTCTTCACTTGATCTTTGTGCTACTTCTGCATCAAGCTGGTGAGCCAGCTTGATGTTCCCTGCACTTCTGGAAGTAAACTTTACTGTACCAGCTTGGGCGTTCCCTTACTGTTCCAGCTAGATATCTTCGACCAGTCCAGCTCAGGCGTCCCTCCACTGTTCCAGTTTGGATATCTTTGCGTCAACTCCAGGTTTAGCAAGCTGTGCATGTCAAGTAGAGCATTAGTACAATAGAAACAGATTTTGTGTGAATCAAAACTTAGATTCTGATCTGCAAAACAGATCCAACAATTTTTCCCTTTTTGATTTACACAAAATCTGGATAAACATATGCCACAGACCTCGCGCAATATGTCAGCTCGTCGCAAGAGATGTTGCCGCTTTTTCTTTTCGAGAAATCGCTCTGCAATTCAATAGACATTCCTCCCCCTATCCATATGCAATGAGTTTTGAAAACTTTAAAATATTTTGCAGCATATATAGGCTTTCGAACGGATATCAGAGCGTATTTTAAAACTGTTTAAAAACATTTTTCGAAAAAAAAATGCACTGTTCAAGAACAACGTGCTCTGATACCACTTGTTGGGATCGATTTACCCTCTATATACTTGTTATTTTGACAATAACCGGCACTTAAAGGGTGTAACCAGATTGAATGATAAGACGTAGGATTCAACAAGGCATTAAATCCGGGTTGCGATAACCAAACTGGTTTCAGCTGGTTGTTGAAACCAGCTTGATACAAAGCAAGAGCTCAACATGCTGATTCCAGCTGAATTCTGAAATCAGCCCGACACACGGCCGAACGATCTGGTTAACTTATATTGAGCTGCAGTAGCTCAGTGTTCTTGAATACTTGTGCACCGAGATACAGATTGAGTAATGAATATAAATCATGCGGAAATAACTCAAACTGCACTCTAAATTCGAAAGCTCGATTAAACAGTTTTATGCGTTCGAGTAATATGCAGTGCGTGAATATGCAAGTAACGAAATCAGTAAATAAAGATACGCTGATTTGTTTATGGAAGTTCGGAGCTCAATCTCCTACGTCTCCCCATCTTTCGCAACGGGAAGGATCCACTAGAAGATTTTGATTATAACGACCCTCGCTGCAACCCATTCCTACGACCCGCAACTGCAAGAACTCCTAGCCACACCACTGCACACCAGCTCTCAAGCTGCGTGTGACTAACTCACTTCTTTACTGCCTCAGTGAGAAAGGCTACAAGGACTTGTTTAACATCTTTGTCCAAAGACTACACACACTTCTTTAACGTCTCAGTGCAAAAGACAACTAGACTTGTTTAACGTCTCTGTCCAAAGACTACAATGGAAGTCGTTTGATTTGATTCACTCAACTATTCTTTTTAGCTCTCAGCTCTCATTTGAGAGTGAATCTGTGTATGAGAAATATACAGTGTATGCTCTCTCTCAGATGTATTCTCACACCCTGGGAAGTGCGCTCCTATGAGAGCCAGTCTTCTTTCATTGTCTTCCTAGGTTCAGTGTTGTGCTAACCTCTGATGTTTATGTTTTTGTTTTAAACAACACTGTTACGACTTCGCTCTTCTCAGCGCTATCACTTGTTCAGCTGCTCGTGCTCTGTTTTATAGCCTGGCGTATGGTTTTGCCCGTTTGACACAAAGTAGTAGACGTTGAAAGGTCTTCTGACACTGTTGTACTTTGCGTCCGTAGGCTTTTCTTCACTTTAATCACGTGAGCACTGTTTTGAGAAGACAATACAAGCAAGTCGATTTGAATACTAAATAATATTTGTCGTATAGCCTTGTATTCAAATCTTCTTGCTCGTAGATTGATGGCATCTGTCATGCCATTTGAGCTGGTTTGACTTTAATCCTTCTTTTTAATCAAATGGTTAGGTTTAAATTTCAGATTTCGTTGTTTAAAATTGAGTAGCACTTTTAAAAGATTTTAGCATATTGATAAAACGTGTTCCTTCCTTAGGCATTTGAAATCATATATATAGGATGTTAGCCACATCATGCATCATTATAAAAAAAAAACATTTCAAACAAAGCGGTGCTCTCTGTTAGAAACCGAGCAAAAGTTTCAAAGCTTTTTACAGGAATCGATCGGATTGTACGCAGCTTTCTTCTATAATTGTTTCGCAGTATACAGGCAAGTAAACTCTGTTTCTTGCTACACTCATGAAAGCATATATTCTGTTCTGTTTGCATGTTTTTATGCGTTTTAAAGGTTTAAGAATTTGCTACGACGATTCTTCAAACAACAGAAAAGTCATGCTCTGTTTTTACAAAGAAAGTATGTGTTTACTGAAATTTTGATTCAGAAAGATGTTAGAAAAATGTTTGATGATTTTCGTCCAGTTGTTTCTTGAGTTTTCTAAGAATTTCTTCGAAGTAGCTTACAAGTAGCTTATTCGATTGTTTTACAGAAATTTCTTGAGGTTGCTTGATTTCTTCAGACAAAGGAAACCTTCGTTGTTCATGTTCGTTCTAAGTGGTTAAGTCTGAAATCTGGTTGTTTTAACCGAACCTGATTTTTATATTAAGTTGATTTTGAGCCAGCGTTCAGATTCTAAGTCACTTTAAGTTCAGATCTGAATTCTTGTTCCAAATCTGAATTTGGTCAACACTGTTATGTTGATTATTTCACATCTGAGTTGAATACGGTTGACCATTGACATCTGAACGACTCCTTAATTTTGTTGACTTTTTCGAATATGAGTTTACCAACAGACCAAATCTGATTCCTTTCTTCTTCGTTGAGACGCTAACGAACGATTCAGATTTCGTATTTTAATTGTTCAAATCTGTTTCGACAGATACAGAAATTCCAGCTTTAAATTCCTTATTCTTTTTAGCTTCAATTCGAAAGATTAATTCGATTCATTCGAACAGATCACTGCTATGTTGATTATTTCACATCTGAGTTGAATACGGTTGACCATTGACATCTGACGAACTCCGTTTAATTGTGTTGACTTTTCCAAATCTGAGTTGACCAACAGACCAAATCTGATTCCTTTCTTCTTCGTTGAGATGCTTACGTACGATTCAGATTTTGTATTGTAATTGTTCAAATCTGATTTGACAGATACAGAAATTCCAGATTTAAATTCTTTATTCTTTTTAGCTTCAATTCGAAAGATTAATTCGATTCATTCGAACAGATTCGAGTACTTTAATCCCGTTTTCATCTTCGCAAGAATCATAGGGAATTCTCAAAGTGTTCCAGAACATCATCAGAGAATGTAAAAACAGTAAACCGTACTTGACAAAAACGAAAAATAGATTTACGAAAAAGAAAGATCAGAAAGAAAGAAATGTTTTACAGAAATGTTTTTCACAGATTATGGCTTAGATAACAGACTGTCACATGGGAAGGGTGAGGAAGCTGGCTGACGAACCAGTGTGCCCCTTTCAAATACGGAAGGGACTAAGATATGGTTGACGAACTGTATACCCTTTATATGCGATAGATGGATTTTGTACCCAGCTCTCTAATTCAGATATAGAGTTTGATCAAACAACATGACCTTATGTACATGTGTCTAGCCATAATTCCCAGAAAAAGAAAGAAAAGAGCTAAGTGTGATTTTAATCACAAAGCTTTAAAGAAAATGATTTTAGAACATGTTTATGTTTATGCTTTCATATCATTTTAGATTTGACAGTTAATCGTATTTAGCTTATTTATCTTTAAGCTATTCAGATTCGGATTCCAGTTAAAGTATTAGATATCGTTTGCTTGTATTGCATGATTTCGATAGTCCAGATTTACCTGCTGAGTCCCTAGACTCACTAGTTTTCATGAGTGCAGGTAATGAACAATGAGGAGCTGGATGATGGAGAGCTGATCGGAATGGAGTGTTTATCATGGACATCAGTTTCTGTTGTTGTTCTCTTGGTTACAGATTTTGTTGTACGAAACTCTAGTTACAGTTATTGTATTATTACAGATTTCTAATTCCTTATTTTAATTGAAAATCTGAACCAGGTTTATATTTCATTGGTATTTACTATTTCGCATATTTCATTGGTATTTACTGTTTCGCTTAGTTATGATACAGATCTGTATTTAGTTCCGCATATTGTTATTGTCCAGATTTGTTTCTCAGTTAAACGCATAAGGTTCGCGTTCAATTACATTCTAGTCCAGAAATTGCATCAAATTGTTCTTTTAAACAAGATCGAAATTTTTGTGTCTTTCAATTCGAACCCCAAACCATTTATTTTTGGTTAAGAAAAGTCCGTTCTTTACAGTAAATCTCACACACGATTCACTCATACATACGAGAGTTGAGCGTAACAAAAAAAACTGAGTGAATCAAATCAAACACTCTCCTTGTAGTCTTTGAACAGAGACGTTAAACAATTTCATTGTAGCCTTTCTCACTGAGGCGTTAAAGAAGTGATAGTCAATCACACGACCTGCGGGCTGGTGTGCAGAGATGTCTAGGAGTTATTACAGCTTGCGGGATGTCGGATCGGGTTGAAACAGAGACTGTTGTAATCAAAGTCTTCTAGTGAATCCTTCCCGTGCGGAAGAAGGGGAGAAGTAGGAGATTCAGCTCCAAACTTCCATAAACAAATTGCAGCGTATCTCTTTACAGCCTTCTGCATTGAACATTCATGCAATGCAGATTTTTAACACCTGTTAATAAGCTTTTGATTTTCAGATTTCAGTTTAGGTTGTTTTCGCATGATTTATCTCATAACCCAATATGTATCTCGATGCACAAACATTTCAAGAACACTGAGCTATTGCAGCTCAAGTTTTGCATAGACGTATGTATAAGACTGAATCCATTCGATTTCTAAAAAAGATTACTAATCCTTAAATTTTCGAGGAATCTTTCATCAGTGGTTGTGAATGACGTCTTTCTGCTAAACAGGATGTATTGAACTCATAATTCAATAGATACTTTTTATGAATGTCAACTAAAAAAAAGACTCCTTACATTATGCGTAATGTAGTAATTAGCTTTTTCAATTGAGATAGTATTATTGCATATTCGTCCATAGGTCAAATCGGATATGTAAGTAGGTCCATAAAACTCGACTAGGAGCTCACAGAGCTGTTGGTCCAGCTCCGTGTCGATCTGGTTTCCCAGTTACATGCCAACTGTTTTCCAAATACACTTAAAATGCACGTAATCTGTCGGATTTTGATTTTATAACAAGGTTTGGGTGTTGGAGTTGTGTGAGAACTCATGTGAGTTGTGTGAGAACTCATGAGACACCCCCTTATTCGATCCCAACATATGTATATAGTACAATATTTCCACATAACGGAAGCTCTCCATGTTTAAACGTCAATGACCCAAGTTGTCGCGAAAGGAAACCCGAATGTAAGAGGCCTGACCAGCCCCATCGGAGAAAAATAACCAGCGACTATGTAAGAGGTCAGAACGAAAAACATAATAAGTCCAGGGATACTTCGTCACATATAAAGTGAGTTTAGGATTCCCCATGAGACAAAACCTTGGGAGTCTGATCCGCTCCCAAGTAACCTATTGGGAGCATTATGTTATCGTTGGCAAGAGAATCATAACTTATTTTTATAGACAGCAATAACAAACATCAAACGAGAGCCAAAATATTATTTATTTAAAATGAGCAGATAAACGAATGTCAGCACTAAAAATAACATAATGAATCCAAGCAAAAACAACCCTATATACCATAATTACTCAAACTATAATAGAAGAAACAAGCAAAGTTTCTAATTGCCAAAAGAGTTTCGAGGACCCGTCAAATGGGATGCTGGTGAAGAGCCTCTATCATATTTTCATCATCAATATCACCCAATGTCTCCCCAAGGGTACCGAGAAGCTCGTTACTTGTCTCGTCTCTAGGCTCGGGGACAATAGGCTCTGTATTTCTCACTATATCATCAGAAACTAGCTTCATCTCTCGCAATTGACGTCGACATTAAACCACTACCTGATCGTGAATGGTCAAAGCCTACTGAAGTACTTCATCTCGGAAAGCCGACGAGGCTCGATACCCTTCGATCGCTTTCTCCCCAGTGCTCATCAACAATGTCTTCCCCATAGTTGAATTGAGAAAGTGCTCACCTGCCGTTAGCTCCAAAGAATATTTTTCCTCGAGTTGTTGCAACTCCTGCCGCAGTAAATCATAACTTTTCGACTTCTCCTCCAGCTCCACACGCAAGGTATCACAACTCTTAGACTTCTCATCAGACTCCTTTTGCTTCTTCAATAACTCCTCGCGAATCATAACTATTTCCTCATGGAGTTTACTTTCACTATTTCTGGACCTCTCTTCTCGGAGCTGAAAAGCGCTAGCCAATGAGAGGACCTGCAAACATGTTGTTGGCGTACAATGACGGATCCGGATCCCGTTTCCTGGGGGCGCAGCGAAAGTTAAAAGTTGCCCCGAGAAATGTTCAATACATTAAAAACAATCAATAAACATTCATAGGACGTTTATCGAATTGCTACCTTGCTGGCGTCTAGGCGCCTGGCTCCGACCAGTTTCACGAGGAAACCGGCACTTCAAACGGTAGGCGGCGGTAGATCGTCAATCAGGTCCACGACCGGAAACAATCTTCCTCCGTCAATCTGCACTAGAAGATCTGACGGATTTTAGCACGAACGGATTCTCCTCGTCGTGGTGATCGAAACAAGTCTGATCACACGAAAAATCGGGCGACGGCGGCGGCGACCGACGGGCAGCGGCGATGGGCGGTCGGCGGCGTCATGAGGCGTGTGGGAGAGGGTGGGCGACTATGAGAGCTAGGTTGTATCTTGTGTGTGTCTCATGGTAGCCCTAGGTCTAATTAAATAAGTGATGGGCTTGAACCGACCCAATGGACCTGGGGCGGGCCCAGTCCAATATATGAACATTCGGTTCAACCGCATCACCGTGGCTTCATCATAACTCTGATCGACGATAAGATCGGACCGATCGACTCAGTTTCCAAAACTGACAATTATGATGCGAAAACAATTTTTCAGACCACCTAGACCAAAATGACAGTTATGCCCCTCAACTTTGGGAAATCGCAATTTGACCCCTGTTGACTTTTAGGAAGTCGCACTCCCTAAAATCCTCCTCATATGCTCAACACAGTGAGCTCAGTTTCCATGCGGGAATCATGAATCCAGCACTTGTGTGACCCTCAATGGTTCAGGGATACAGCTAGCCGTGGGCCCACAACCATTGTGACTCCGAAATCACAATTTCGGACTTGCCCATCGGATCATGGTAAAGCGCCTAGCAACATCGCCCCATGATCCCCTAGGTATCACTGATAGTGCCTGCAAGAACCAGTTGGTCGTGGTTAGAGTATGGTACGGTCCTTTCAACACATATATCCCGATCAGATCAACGACCATTGGTAAATCGAGAGTCGCTAGAGATCCGATAGCTATGCATACATCTTGGAGATCGAATAGTGACATCACGAGTGTTACTAGGCAAACCCATTTACCTAAAACACATCCAGTACTCTGGCTAGAGATTTATACACTATTATCCCCTCAGATAGCATAGGATATCCACGCATGAGAGCGAGCGGTGAATCCTCGACAACGAAGCATCGAATCCTACATGCATCGGGACCTCACCAAATCCCGCCGCCTAATGACCCCAAATGAGTCGGCAAACGGGTCAAAGTGAGGCGCCTATCATGTAGAGTCTCAATGACGTTTCGAGTAGTGAGGACTAATCAGTACAACCAAGACCTCGGACTTATCCACTCGACAAATGGTAACCACTTGGAAAGTCCGAACGAGGGTAGTTCGATAGATCACCAGGTCACTATCCATCTGCATGCTCAGAACATCACAATGTTCCCTACCAATGAAACATGGTACTTCACATCGCAGACGTTAGTCTCAAGCTCGGGCGGCCTTATCCTCATTTTGACGGCCCAATCGACTAGGAATGAATTCAGAATGCACAGTGACTATTAGATGTGTTTCATGATAGCCATCATATCCACTATCACATCTAACATACACTATGGTTCTAGGTCTTTATCCAACACAATTGTTAACATCATATAACACAATGAAAATAAAGAACGCCATAAAGAAATGCGAATAACATATATAAAGACTGTCATATACAGGAGTTAATAAAAACCCACACGCCACAAGTTGGCTAGTTCGGAATCTACTCTAACAGTCTCCCACTTGCCATATAGCCAACTACTCATCAGACGTAGTCCCATTGTTTCGTGACGTTTTTCAAACAACGGTCCTGGCAAGGGCTTCGTAAGTGGATCAGCAATGTTGTCCGCAGAGGCGACTCTCTCAACTGCTATGTCACCTCTAGCCACAATATCCCGGATTAAGTGGTATTTCCTCAGTATATGTTTGGATCTTTGGTGAGACCTAGGCTCCTTTGCTTGCACAACGGCACCCGTGTTGTCGCTGTACACCGTCAACTCAACACCTTGCCTTTGAGTGTAACCTTTCGCGACCAGTCGTGCCTTGTAGGTCATTACCTTACCATCAGAGTTTCCTCT